>CAUYQV010156870.1:0-92269 GCA_963574575.1 Galagoides demidoff | reverse complement strand
TAGCAAAACTCACAATTGCAAAGATATTAAGTCAACACAAGTACCCATTAATTCATGAGTGTATTAACAAAATGTGGTCTATATAGAATACTACTCAGCCATTAAGAGGGATAAATGACGGCCTTTTGTGACAATTGGGTTGGAACTGGAGAACGTTAATCTAAGTGAAGGATCTAAAGAATGGGAAAAATTACCACATGTACTCACTATTAAATTGGAACTAAATAATAAGCACACATGTGCACAGAGGGAAATAAAACTTATTTATTTTAATTTAGTGGGAATCAAGCAGGGGAGAATGGGGATTAACCAAGGGGTTACCCAAGAAAAAAACAAGTATAAGATGTAGAAAATAGCAAATCCAACATTGGAGCAATGGAAGACAAAAACATTTTATGGAATAGACCTAAACAAGACCTGTCCCAGTGCGGGTAGGCAGGAGATCTGAAGCCTCTGGGATGGCTTTAGTGAGGAAAAGTTTAATAGCTAAAATATAAAAATTGGGGGTTTATACTCTGGAGGCCAAAGCTGGTAGATATCTTGAGCAATTAGAGGCTGCAATGAGTTATGTCTGGGCCACTAAACTTCCACATGGGTGGCACATCCATAGCCCTTCTCTATAAAATTAAAATGAATAAATAAAAATATATTTAAAAGATTTTAAAACTTCTGTTAGAGATCTCAAAGACTTATGAGCAGTAAAGACAAATGGTTAAAATGGGAAAAATGAATTTATTATTAATTAAAAGAAGAACAAAAATTGTGCCAGAAAGGAAATGAAGGGCTAATAACATAACACTCAGGTCACAGTTGATAATATTTACATGGCTATACTAATTCAAGAGCTAAATATTAATATGGCCAATATTTTTAAAGTTAGTATACTGGAAGGAAAAAAAGAAGGGGAAGTGGGGGTAAGACGGTAAGGAGGTATAGAAGAGGATTCAAGTGGGCCAAATTATTATCTTTAAAGGTAGGAAGTCCAACAATGAAATTGACATCTCAATAATTAGCAGAATAAGCACATATTCAGAAATAGGAAAATAAGTCCCAGAAGAAAAAGAGATAAAACAAACTTGGAGGAAAGTTCAAAGATGAGTAATTTTTTTACACACACGACACTGGTTAATGTGAGTGTGTAAATTAGGGAATGTGGGGGGCAAGATATTTATTTCATTTTAAGTTCAATAACACTTCAGTATTCCCCAGGCTTTGCATAAACTCTGTTTCCATGAATTACTTTGCTAAACATTCAAAAACCATTTGAAAAAATCCATATGTCTTTTTTTTTAAAGCAGTTAAATTTTGAATAGCAGTGAACTGAAATCTACTCATTAGAAATTTAATCATGTATTTCAATTTCACGTTTTCTGCCTTCAAGATCTTTACTATTTAACAAATGTAAGATTCTAGGTGTTCTTCATGAAAACATTTATGCCATGCCATAAATTGTAGGGCCATCTCGGACTATGATACCTATAGCTGATTTTCAGATTTGATACTGTCTACTTAAGTGGGATGGTATTTCGCGACCAGAAAATACTTCTAACGTCAAGGAGAATATATAATTCATAGAGTGTGACAAAGTAACTCTTTGAAAATTAGTTTCCACTGATATGTCTTTGTCAGAAGGGCTCTTCTTTAAAACATAAGTTGGATTTTTAAACTATAAAATTTCAAAGCTCAAACTTAATAAAGAATGAAAATACTGGAAAAAGTGAGATGTTCCTCCCCAGCAATGGGTCTTGGAAAGTAGGTGCTTACTGTATTTTATTCCTTTCATTATTTTTCTTGCCATTTATAAGTGAATTACATTTGGTGAACACTTAGATATCATCAGTTAGTGTTTTTGTATGACATATGCTAAAGTAAAGATTGAGTTGCAAAAGATATTTAGAAACCTTCGGTAGCTACAAAGGGGTTATGGTAACCAGATTTATAAAGTAGAATTGCTGCTCTGTGAAAATAAAATAAAGGGAGGTGGAAATGCAGTCAGTTTCACCTTTATAAACATTAGGTCAGAAATGATAATATCTACCAATGATGAAATATAAAGAAGTTCATTAGAAAGCATGTACTAGGTGTAACTGCACAAAAAACACCATAACGGAGGCCTCGCTATAAATGTCACACTGTTTATTTTATGACCTCGCAGAACAGAAAATCAAGGTATAGAGAGGCTTTCTCAGGCAATACTTGATTTGGGCCATCGCTTGTATATTTCTTCTGGTTTTGGATGCTGGTTTCTTATCGATAATGGAATTTTAGTTTTTCCCTCGACTTAATATTGTACACGTAACCTCTCGGGTCAGTTCTGACTAGTTTACACCATCAGATAAACTTTCTCAGCTTCCTAAATCAATTCTCCCAGAGGAACTGCCTCTAGACAAATTCAATCTCTGTGGTTGATAGGTATTTTCAAAATAATTTAGAAGTTCTCCCATAACTCCTGACATGTTTAGGGATCCCCAGTAGTTCTCAACATGTCTTTAGGGAAAGTAGAGTAAATATTTCATAACACAGTCTCATTATTGGTAAGTCTAATTACTTGGATAATGAATTTAAACCCTTTCAATTTCCTCCTGAAGGCAGCCTATACTGCAATAATACTACATTTTTCTATTTCAAAGCTTTTGGCAGTTACAGAAAAATAGGAATGAGTGTTTCTTTAAATAGAAGAGCTGTACTTGTGGGTTTTCAATGCTAATGTTTAGGGACCACTAATTTCATATCTTACCAGGCAAAACCCTATTTTATTCACTAGAGAGTGGAGCACGTTTTGAGACTCTTAAAGAAGATTGCGTGAAATTTAAGGGCAAACTGACACTTGTCCGAGCTCTGCAGGATAGAAATTTACACGCATACTTTGAACACTTTTAGTTCTACTATTCAATTCCTTTAATGAATTATGAGATTTTTCCTGGATTTGTCATTTGGGACTTAAAGCTGCTTAGTATCCACAGGGAGCATTACCAGAGATTACTCCGTACTCAGAGTTATTGAAAAGAGCAGCTTGCACTCTGGTAGATGCATAAAGCCCCATCTTAACTCTCAGAATGGAATGGAAATCACCCTACAGCTCTTTCCATCCAGTCCCCTTACACAATGGGATGGCCACTCTCAAACTGTGGCAGGGTTTTCTTGAGGAACCTATTGAAGACTTCGGTCCTACACTTGGGTGTGTCCTGAAGTAATGACCAGAAATAGGGATCTGAACATGCACAGAAGTAGAGAATTATTTTTACTGGCACTGAAAAATAATTAAAAATCACGATGATTTCATGCACCTTCAAAATCACATAATATCTGCAACAGTGAGAACTTTTATTAAGACACATGTATATCTGTATATACCTATGCTATATACACATACTCCATATGCATGTATGTGTGTGTGTGTGTATAGAAACTGGAATGAGACTTTAAGGTATTCTAAAGTAATATTTCATTTCAGGCATTTTTAAGATTGATTTTCCCCAATTTTCTGCCACTTATTTTTCTTTTAATCTTACACAGTGGCCCAGTGATAGCTTACTCACTTTTATTCATTTGCTCATCTTTGCTGTTCCCAATTTCTCTTGCCTAATGCTTTCTCCACAACTTCTGTGCTATAGTTCTAATCGGTTTTCAACCTAGTAACTGAATTCCTCTCACTAAAATGTCCTTCGGCTCTTAAGGTCAAAAGGATACAAATATTATAACAAAAGAGCTTATTTATGGGTCTTTCTTTAATTTTGATTTTATGTGTGTATGTATAGATAGTCTTTTAACCATGAGCTAAGACTATACATATCTTACTTTGAAATTTTAAAAAGTAGAAAACTTTTTTTTTTTTTTTGCACAGCACTCTTTATTTTTATAAAACCTTGGCCTAGATACCTGATCACCCTGTCATTGTGGAATGAGTGACAAACGTCAGACAGAGGTGATAACTTAGAGTTTGAGAAAAAAAAGACTTTTTACATTTTGATGAAAGGCAAAATCCTATAAATCTATGACTAAATTGCACACATTAATTTTTTGAATGTTTTTCTTCACACTGAACATTTTATCAGAAAGACATAAAACAAAACAACTCTAATCTGTCCCTGCTCATCAGAAATTATGAGTAACTGTGTGTGGCCTGGCTTTTAGTGTTACTAACAATATTTGAAAGCAAAGGAAAAGTGTCTATAAATAACAGTGGATGATTTAAAGAGTGTTTTACCAAAGACAGTCAGCTCTGCGGGGTCACTATCTCTTTCCCCCACCATGTTGGTGCCGACACAGGTATACATCCCTGCATCACTTTTCCTAGTGTTGGAGATCATCAGTTTTCCACCACGGATCTGTTAATAAAAATAAATAAGAAAGAGAAACAGAAAAGGTAAAATCATCACTAAACAATTTTGAATTATTAGGCACATCTTTCTTTCCATAAACAAATACCTGAGTATCATCTAAAACCCTCCCACTAGTCTGGAACCTTCACCTGTGCCTTCTTTTCTTGAATGCACCTTCAATACGTGTCCCTATATTCCCTCCTTAGAGAATCCTTCTTTAAGGAAGCCTTCTCTTTTGTGTGGTCCTATTTTGAGTCTTGTGACTTCACCTCATTCAATCTAGATTTAGTCCTCACACTGATATTTGTTGAATGAATTCCCATTATCATTTGCCATTAGAAAGAAAAAGTAGGTATCAGCTTCAAATAATATAATGAAAATTCAACTGACTCAGATGAAGTCCCGAAGTACTTTGTGATTATCTTTACAGTCTTCTGGTATGTAGTAGTAAATAAAACTGTAAAAATCTTTGCCCTCCTGATATTTATATTTCAGTTGTTAGTATTAATCATCTTTTTCTAGTTTCAACTGTATTTACAAGATAATGTTTTTTTGTAAGGAGAGCAGGTTAAACAAATGAGTTGGTATAAATTATTGGCAGCTACTAGGTTCTCTCTAAGTGTTTCTTAAATGATAAGTATTTATTGAGTGAATAAATAAATGCAATAATATTACTATAAAATATCTATTTGCCAAAGAGGACATTACTAAACCAAAGTTAGACTTTTAGTAAATGTCATCATTCATAGTTTCTTATCTTTGTTTTTAAATTTTATTTATTTAAGTTCAATAACCTCAATTGTATAATGATTGAGAGTTCCTAAAAAGATACTGAATGTAGGCGGTGCCTGTGGCTCAAAGGAGTAGGGCGCCAGCCCCATATGCCTCAGGTGGCGGTTTCTATAAACCTGGCCATGGAGGCCACTTTTCCTTCTTCTGCAGCTGAAGTTGGCAATATGACTTCATTTGATGAATACAATTAAAGTAAATATTTCTCTAGAAGAAAGGTGCTTGCACATTGGGTTTTGTCTTTCTTTCTTCAGGTGGAACATGGAGCCCGCCATGGGAGCCTGCCTGATGCAACCTGCTACCAAAAAAAAAAGGCTGTGTGGAAGAGAACTAATATTCAGCTGAGCACCAGGCAATTGCCAGACATGTGAGTAAGGTCATCCTAAGCACGCCTTTAAATGGCAATAGGAGGATTCGGAAGTCTAGCAAAGATCAGCCAAGTTGGCTCAGAGCACAACTGTCAACTTTCCTAGAGAAATAGAGTCTAAATAAAATGGTTATTAGAAGTTACTGTGGGGGTGGGTGGAGGGTGGCTTGATACAAAGCAAAAACGAAATGCCATAAACGTGAACGAGAAACTCTTAAACATGGATTTTACTCCATCACCAGAAGCACAATTTCACAGATTTGGTGCCAAGTACAGACCCTGGGGAATCAAAGGGGAACCAAACTCTCTTTGGCAATGTAGATATCAGTGTGTTAACAGTCAATCCAGTGCTGGGGCTCAGAAACAATGATAACCCAAACTGTGGTGCTTTGGGCTTCTGAGCACCTTGAATTAAAGAAAACTGGAAGGCGTTAGAAGCTACCCCAAAGTCAAGGTCTCTCTGACATTCCTTTGTTTTTTCCCCTAAGCACAGAGAGGGACTCCTTCCAAAGTTGTCTCATCTGACAGAAGGGAATTTTTCCAAAAGAAAAACAATTGCCTAAACTCCCTATCTGAGATCTCCTTAAGCAGAAAAGATTAATTACAAGAGAATAAAGTAAAGGTCACTACCAGGCCTGTGGACAGTCTTTTCATCCATTAGTGTAAGAGCTGTTATCTGAGAGGCTTTATCTACGTAGTGAGCCAACCTCGGTTCACAGTGCCGTTCTGCCCCTCACGTTTCCATAACTTGTCACTTCTTCTCTCAGAGCCCAGAGGAACTTTGTCCCTGGCTATTGTGTGGTCTCCTGGCCCAGTCATCTCCCCGGAATATCATTTTCTCTTCTTCTAAAATTGCCTGGTCTCCCATTTCTCTCTCTCCTATGAAGAGGGTAATTAAGCTTCAACCATCTGGCCCTTCTTTGAGTTTCAGACTTTGCGTGACTCCCACGTGCTTGCACATTAATACATTTGTAGGCTTTTTCTTCAATTAATGTGTCTAGTGTAAGTTTATTTCAGCAGACCTAAGACTTGAATCTTCACAGTGCGAATGGCCCAATTCTCTTTGTCCCTACACCAGAAATAGGTGATGTCTTACAACAGCTATCTGGGTATGTTTCATGTTTAATCACAGGATATATATAAGAAAAATTTTCATTTATTTTATGCATATATATGAAGATAATAGAAACCAAGGTTATATAAACTTTTGATAGAAATGACCCATTTATTTAGTCAAATGAAATATTATCTTTAATAAAATAATTTATTCTCAGTTATTAAGCTGCATGTAAAAAAATATGCTGTAAAATAACATCAGAATGTGGGGTGTTGGTGTTATGTATTATTTCAGAGGACTGCTTCTCTGAAGAACCTTCACATACCAGTGTTGCCTGCATCCTCATGAAAAATAAAATGATGCCATTCCCCTGTTTCTTGGTGTTTCATTTCAAATCCTAATCCTCTCATGAAGCCAATCACTAATTTTCTTTGAAAACAGAATATTAATCTACATGTTTAACATCCAGACTCAGTTATTTTGATTTTATTTCATCTCTATTAAACTTGCTATTCAATTAATGTATACATACAATTTTCTGTTACAAGTATTGTTTAATTAAAAAAACACTGAAATAATGATTTAAGATAGCCATCACCATAAATTACTTCCTCTGATAATTTTGAAAACAGTCCAAAATTAGACATAGTTAACATGGTTTATGGCTATCATTTACACTTTACCACTCATGTACTAAATGATCAGTAGAAGATTTTGGAAACTTTAAAAAATACCTAGGATATTAATATCGTATTGTAAAGATAACACTCCCATATTCAGATTGGTGCAATTATTAACCTGTCACATACATTTGTTGTATAGAATTTTCGTGTTTGCAGTATCATCTGAGGGTTCCTTTTTTTAGTGTTTTAAGACACAGTAAATTACAATGGCATTCTGATACATTTTATTAATGATAAAGAATAAAAGACATATGTTAAGACTAAAATTTCAGTCCCTGTAGGCCATAGTTACAATTTAACTCACACTTATTCTTTCTTCCTTGTCATCAATTCGAACTTTGTCTTTTTTCCAGTAGATGGTTGGTTCTGGGTGTCCCCGGGGAGGTTGGCACTCCAGGATCGCAGGCTCTCCAGCTGCCACTACAACATCTGTGGGGTTTTGCCGGAAGTCATCTCGTAACACTGAAGAAAAATAATTACAGGCAAAGAAAATTCAATGATAGAAACTTCAGCTAAAGTTAATTTCAAGTCTTGCTTACTTTGTTAAAAAAAAAAAAAATCCTGCCTGTTTGCTGAGAACATAGTCATATCCAATTTAACTATTCTAGAGCCTATCTAATACCGTCACTGTGGAATAGGAATGGTTGGCTAAAGGATCTCGTGTACTTTTGCTCAAAACTCTGGTTTGAAAAATGAGATAAGGCGAAGGCAAATAAGATGAGAACTATTCATCAAATAGTTCTGAGACTTAATAAAAATGCAAAGTACAGAACCCTTTATGTCGTATGAGTCTCTGTTCTACAAAGAATATCACACGCAGTTGGGGATGTGGCTTGAGAGCACGCTGCCGCTGCCGGGCAGTCAGGGAGGGCAGAGGGCGAGAACTCTTTGAGGAAGTCCCTTCTCCCCACGCGAGCATGGACAAGATCCACACCGATTTCATTACAGTTCAGGAGACAGGCTCTTTGTTCACCCTTGTAACGCACAAGCACCCACATACACAGAGCTCCATCTTCATTCCCTCTGCATCTCCACCTGCCGAGCGACATCTGGGCAGCGTGACATTCAGGGCAGAGATATCCCTTATAGCGGTTTTGCCAGTCTGACTCTCCCTTCCTTTCATTAAGGAGAACAGCAGGTTGGACCTCCCTTATAACCACTGAAAATCTGGCGCGCCTGGCTCTCCAAATGTCACCTATCTATCTGCCTGTGCTTCTCTGCTGCTGGCAAGATCAAAAGCCTGGAGAAGTCGCAAGGCCCCAGCAGCTCTCAGAATGCTGATTTGATTTGGTAAATAAGGGCTATGTCAACATTTAAAAAAGTAGTCGAGACCAGTGGATGTACCGTATACCACACCTGCCTCTGCTTTTCCTCGTTACCTTCACTTTTCTTATTCTTTTACATTCCAACACAGACAGGTTGGGTTCCAAAGTACCTATGGGTAAAACAAACCCAAACACACACACACCCACGGCAAGCTGTCTGAAATCAACATTAGGCAGCTTGTGCTAGCCTGGGATGTAAATCACGGGCTACAAATGGGCATTAGGTCAAACCAACCGCCGTCCTTTCCTGGGCTGTCACGAGACCCACTTCAGCACTCGGCCAAGTCTGTAGGTTAATTGTCATTCTCCAAATAAATAAAATTCTCTGTCTTCCAAATAGCTCCAGAGAGACAGCCGAGTGACTGTTAGGGCTTTTCTTTTCTTGTCTCTTGCAACACATCCTTTAACCCGGTTTTCCATCTTAATGAAGTCATGGCCCTTTATGAGATTAGAGAACCTTGACTCTTACTGAAGGAGAGGTGAAAAAAATTCAGCAGGAATTGTTCACTCTCAGCTTATAACCTGATTAATTTACTACTTTCACTGCTCAGGAAATGTATTCCATTTTAGCACTGTGAACTGCACATTTTGGGGTCTCCTTGTCTAACCAGCAGGAAAGGTGTGATTTATATGCATAAGGATTTGCTTCTGAGTGAGTCAGGGAAGTGTGCAGCTAAGTGTGACAGCCGGGCGAGCGATGAGGAGGAGTTAACACTGTGGTTCCCTCTTGCAGGTAAAACCTCCAGGGAGAGCAAGCCGGGGACTCATTTATATTCCAAATACAGAACAGCTGCCTATTTATGCAATGTGAAGAAGTGCAAAAATATGGTAACAGGGTGATGAGCACCCCTAAATATCCGGTATTGGCAACAAATGGTGTTTTGGCAGGCCCTCAATCTGTTCCAAAATGGCACATCTGGCCAGTTGAAGGCCCTTCTCCAGAACTGGTCTCCTAACAAATGACATGCCAAAAAGACCCTGCACAAATGGCACTTAAGACCATGGCAAATCACTCAGAAACACAATGTTACACCGATTTGCCACAATCTAATTTTTTAGTTTTCTTAAAGGCCCTTTGACATGAGGGACAAAAAGAAGCAAAATATCATAACAAACTAAGAACTGCTCCCCTTAAACAATAAAGCGTGTGTTTATGGCACTCACACACACAAAAAGAAAATGACTCCAATTTGCAAATGAAGCCAAGAAATTTAACAGCAACTGTAATTTTAGGCTTTCAGACTATTCACCCAGAGAGGAGGGTGAGATAATGGTATAATTGGTACCGTACCCTCTTCAACTTGTAATACGCTCTTTGGGGTTTGTAGAGCAGTCGGTTAATCCATTTGTGCTCAGTACCTCACTTCTCTTACCCTAAGTCTTCAGGGGAATAAAGTGTTTCTTCTCTCTCTGTTTCTGCCTCTCCCTCTCTCAAATAAAACTTTCAGGAGAAAGACATGCCTTTCAGATTCTAGCACGGCAAAAACAGAACTTAATTTTAGGAGAAAGAATAAAGTCATTGCTATTCTCAAAATTCAAAGGAGGATATGTACGTTCTGACATTAAAATGTATGTAAACTGAGGTCAGTATATCTATTCATAAATGTAAGCAAAATAAAGTTAAATCATATTGATCAGTTCCCATTTGGTGGTAATTATTCATTTCTGTCTTGGATTGTGCCCTGTGTTTTATCATAGCTGGGAAAGAATAAGAAGAGTTAGCCGGAGTGAAGGATTCCCACATGTTTGAGGAGGAGAACTAAGATGGTCTTACAAATGCAGGAAGCAAAGCAAGTTCAAATTTGAAATTGAGTGTATATTTGTGTCTATATATTTTTTTTTCTCCTTAATCCCCTATACTAAAAAGAGCTGAGAACTGTATTTTAGAGTGTGGCTTGACAAGGAAGCCGAAAGAAGAACAGCTGTATGTGTGTTACCTAATTCCTCAAAACAGTCTTTAAATACCATGAAGATAAACAAACCCAATGACCTGAAAAGAAGATGGCTAAAATGGCAAAAACTGACAACTTAGTAGTAAGTTATACTTTGAAGAAAAAAGACACGCTGTTTTCCACAATGGTTGAGTTAATTACGTTCCCACTAAGTACACAGGGTTCCCTTTTCTCCACCCCGTACACAATACTTGTTATCTTTTATCTTTTTGATAGCAATGCCTCCAACAGGTGTGCAACGTATCCCATAAATATGTAATATTAACATTACCTTTCAATTAACAATAATGTTGCATATTAAATTAAAAAAGAAATGGGATATAAAGGTGCACTTCATACAGTACTTGTTTGCAGATCTAAGTTTAGAATATAAGGTTTCCAATCTCCATTCTTGTGAAAAAAGCTATCGAAATGACTAGAACCCAAGTATTCATTTTCACATATGAGATGAAAAATACAAATGAGAGTTCACTCAGCTAGTCATAATACAATCTGGTTGATGTTTTCATATTATTTTAACATTGGCACGCACCGTGCTTTAGGAAGTTATTCTGGACGATCAGCTGATTCTAAATTTACTAGAGTGTTTGATGCAGTGTGGTTGCATGGGGCACAGATATCGCTGACAATGAATTTAGTACTTCAAGTTCATGTTAATCACAACAATGTGCTCAGCACTGTCGTATGAACTGGTTACTGTGTGACGGTGCTGAGGTCGCCACTGGTCACTGGCTCCTAACCCTCCCTGTGCGAGCCCCACCCCCTGAGAGTAAAAGGGACCTAGTGACTTGCCTCTCATGAATAGAATATTACAACATGATAGGATGTCACCTCCGATACTAGGTTATAAAACATAGTGACTTTCGTGTTTTTGGCTTGCTGTCACTACAGCTCCACTCAGGGCTCAGAAAAGGATGCCTCAAAATATGCCACTCTTGACTTCAAAAGGAGCACCCCTGAGGAATGGCATTGCAGAGAAAGGCTTTCTCTGAACTTCCCCTAAAGGTCAGATCCTCCAGAAGATAGTCGTGAATTCCTTCTCTAGACATTTCATCAACTAAGGAAGAGTGGTGTGCACTAGAGTTAACACCACGCACAGCCCAGAGGAACTTGGTCCCAGGCTGTTGTCGATTCTTCAGGTCCCTTCTTCTCCTTTAAAAATAATTAATTCTTCCTCTACAATTTCCTGCATGTCCCACTTCCATCGCCCCTATGAAGAGGGTATTTAAGCTTCCATCATCTGGCCCTTCTGTGAGTCTCATATTTTGGGTAGGACTGATGCTCACATGTATGTCATAAATACACATCCTTTCCTCCTATTAATCTATTGACAATTTATTTTGGCATATTCAGGTAAATTAAACCCTCAGATGGAAAATTTGGATTACTCTATAGTATATTCTCTGTTCTCATGTATTTGCTCTGATCACGCAGGCCACGCTGTTGCCCACTTGGCCAGGATCTGGGAGTGGCTTACAGGCACCAGCCAGCAAGAAACTGAGGCCTCCACTCCAACAATCGTGAGGACCCAAGTGGTAAATTTCACGAAGCAATAGGTAAATTATACAGTACCCTGAAAAAAGCTTTACCTCCAGTTGTGATTTTAGAGTTGAAAGCTGTAGCTTCTGCTTTCTCACAACCCTACATTCTTTCCCCTCCCAAGTGCTCTCTGGTCTGTCCTAAATCATTAGTTCTCAGGCAGTTTTATTTTTAAGCTCTGTCTAGGCAAATTACTACTCAGACTTTTTGCCATCTTAGTTTTTTTTTAAAGCAAATTAGCAATGACAATGAGGTGAGACTGCATAATTAACTTAACGGACTCTTGAAAGCTACACTTCTAAACTGCAATATGCAAAGGCTTTCCAAGTAAAGTTATTAGGAAAGGAAAAACTGAAAAGATTAGCAATAAAAATGTATGTGCACTCCACTGGGTGAAAACCATCCAAACAAACTACCCTGATGATGAGAAAGACAGTGAAAGAATTGAAGTGAAAAGCAAGATGAGCAGCGGTGGAAAATCCAGGCCACTCCAGCCACGCTGGACACAGGCTTGATGGCAGAGAGCTCCTGTCTCAGCCTGTGCACAGGAATCAATAGAGTCTGTGACCCAGTGCCTGGAAAACTGAGCTCTCATCTCAAACAGTTGCTTATATGATATAGACTTTAGTTCGTGAATACAAAATTTCAGTAAACCATGATTTTTAGAAGGCTGCTCAAGAGCCTTTATTCCCATGTAGAAAATATAGTAAAATTATGTGCTGGTTTTCAATAAGATTTTTTTTTTTTTTTTGTCATTTGCTTTTCTTGGATCTGATAGCAGGCACACATAAGGACACTTTACACTCTCGATTTTAAAAATAACCATTTTAGGATAATAGCTACAATTTAATGAGTACACACTATATGTCAAAGACGGCATCTTGGATGTGGACTAGGTCATCTGAACTTTGTCTATTGTGTTAGATAAGTACAGGGTTTGAACTCAGTGTGTCTGGTGCCAGAATCTACACACAATCATTCCGCTACACTGATTTGCAATATCATCTGCTTCTACTTATCCTTTCTCCACTGCCCTGCTTCAGAACGTCCTTATATCTTCCTGGAATTACCCTAAGAATATTCTATTTGACCTTTTTTTTCCCTGATTTCTCTCTAAATGCTCCATTATAGCTATTATGAGTTTGCTAAAATGCAAATGTGATCATGTCAATTCCCCCTTTTAAAAACTTTTCAGGCTTCTAAGACAAAATTCTCTTTTTAGTATCAGCTCCAATGTTTAGAATCTGGTCCCTGCCTGTATCACTGGATTCACTGTGGACATTTCTGCCACCCTCATGCCCTAAGCATACAGAAGAACATGTAATTACCATTGTACATTGGCATATGGGGTGGTCTTTTTGCCTGAAAATATATCTCAATTCTCTCTTTGTTCCCCTACTTTTGCTTATTTCTTTCTCAAACACATACTTTTCTTTCAGTGTTTGAACTCACTTGTTTAAAAAGTGTTCCCTTATATATTGAAGCCAGACCAGGTAGCCCTCTAGAAGTCTCCCATTTTATGGGCATCAGAGAGTAAAGTATTCTTGATTGGTTGATGCATTCCTCCTCAAGATGTGCGTTGCAGTCGTTTCTTATTATATAAAATAGACCACGGTGTTATGATTTGATGTTATAACGTCATTAATAAAGAACAATTTAAGTTGGTTGAATTTGAGCATAGAGGATTTTGACTTTCCATGAACACCACATGTTCATGAATCTCTGCGATAGAAGCAAACAGTTCCAGAAGGTGAGAAATCACTCCAGGGAACAGCAGAATTATGTGCAACTAACAAAACTGGTAGTGGTATACTATAGGCCATATAACAATAGACTAAAATTACAGGATACTACAGGAAATAGAAATAAACTGAAAATAAAAGTGATGGCCCATGGGCACAGATCCTTTCCTTAACCCTAACCAACACCACCAGCAGCGCCATGACCTATAAACACAGGGAACGAATGATAAAGCGCAGTCTCCACCAGTATGAAGTTCAGCACTTCTACTCTGCATGACACAAAACCACCCTGTATATTTCTGGACTAAATGGACGTCGTTGTCAGCTATGCTGTGACCCCAGGGGGAGCTCCAGCCTCAGGATGAAAGTGAGGCTACGCATACTTAAGCATAAAAAATCAGGTCCTTGATGACATAGCTGAACAATTCAATTCTGAAGCTGCTAATTCTCTAATTCTGGACTTACTCGATACGTTCCCCTTCATGTTTAAGCCAGTTTCAATTAAGTTTCCCTTTTCAACTGAAAGCTCCCCACTGACATGACATAATTCCATATTTTTCTGAAGTTTTAATGACTAAAAGATGAAATAAATCTAAAAAGGAATCATCATTCACAAGAAACTACTATTACTATGTTCGGGACAATCAAACAGAACATGGCCAGAATGGACAGACCAGCCACCAGCTAAATACACAATAAAATCTCATATTTGGGGGACAAGTCATAAGTGGTTTCTTTTGCACAGAAGGGGAATGGGAAAGAAATAACTCAGTGGGGAGACATCCTGCTACCGCTGTGCAAGCTGACACTCTGGCACCCCTGCAGCATGCTGACAATTCCAAAATGAGCCGCTCTAGCTGCTCCCCCACCTCTACTAAGACTCTCGTACAAGCAAATTCACTCAGCAAATGATCCAGATAAACCAGTGCTATGAATCGGAGCCCGCTGATAAACAACAATGCCCTGTGACTTGTTCATTTTCAAGTCATAGCATTTTGTGAAGCCTCGTATTCTGCAGGGAATAAAATACACAAACACATAATTCACACAAGAGGAATGGCCAGCTCTGAGTCTCTTAGCCAAGCCTTTATTCTTGCATCTTTTTTTAGCTCTGTTCTGTCCTCACCCACAACATAATTTGAAGTCCTGCTAAGAGTGCCAAGTCTTCCTTAATGTTTTCCATTAATGTTTAAAACTTGCTGAAGGATTCTTAGAAATTGCATGGAAACATTGTGCTCTCTGTAATTTGTATCCATAACCTCTGTAATGCATATGTTCTCCTTGGGGACCAAGTGTTGAGATCATTCATAAACTCTTGGATCACATGTGGCACTGCAAACTGGTGACATCTGACCACAGCAGACTCCAGGCCTGTCTCTGGCAATCATTTCCTTTGGTTTGCAGTTAAGGAGCCAGCAGTTGGCATACCTTCAACACTTGGAAGTCCTATTTTTGGCAAAGTCTAGCATCTGATATTTAACAGGGATCTGCATACCCTCTCCGTTAGTTTATGAGGAAGTTGTGAATTGAAGCTAATTAATGTTTAATCAGTTCAACTTTTTTCTCCCTTAAAGAGCCACTGCCCACAAAATTGTCTGCATACAACTGAGATCTCCAAAATCACAGACAACTCAAAGGAACAAGATGAAGTTAAAGGCTATAAGGAAGATGGTGTCCGGAAATGCCTATATTAATCAAACGTGTTCAAGGTCATTCCTTCATCTACCACAGGAAAAAACCCACCTCACCATGTTCCTAACACATACCCTGTTCCCCAAGCACCTGCTTCTCTACCCATTTCAGACAAATTTTAGTCTTGGTCAAAGCAATAACTGTGATTCTGGACATCAGGAGATATAATGCATTAAAATTGAAATTTACAACTATGTAGGCTAATTTAATTTTTGAAAACATTATATAGGCACACAGCTATCTGAATGAAGTCAAGCTTATAACCTTGACTCAATTTGTGCAAAAAACAAAGAATGTAAACAAAACACCTATGCCCACTACTATTCTGAAATTATAAAAATTATATAGTGTTCCTTAAGATCTATCAAGGAGAAACACCAGATTATTTCAAGCTTATAATACTGACTCTTCTTTATATCTGGGTTTGGATGCTGCTAAATAGACAGATATATAGATAATAAGTAAGCATACTCATTTTATAGGTTTTACATTTACAGGGAATGATTAAAAATAACCATCTGTCTGCTTCTAGCTGTTCAGGCTGCTTCACGTCCCGTGGGCCTCAGGTTTTCAGCCAAAGCAGAGAGCTGCTAGGTCCTGGGAAGGCTTCTTACAGGTGCTTTGTGGAGTGCCTTGTTTGCCCACAGCTTCTGCTTTTCCTCCATGTCCCTCCCACCCCTCACCCCCCTCCTTTAGTCTCCACTATTAGACTAAAGAAAACAAAACCATGAAAGGATCAAATGCCATCTATTTACATTTATACAGAATTAAAATTCAATGTGTTTATTTCAATGTACATTCAAATTAAAGGTATACCTGAGACTTCATTTAGGTTTAAACTTCAGAATTCATTAATGCTTTACAGTTACACCTGTCAGTTTGAGTAAAGGAAATAAAGAACGCCATCAAGTACATATTAACATGCCGCTTTATTCTGGATCCCAATAGGTTACCACGTTCCTTCCTGCCTTGTTAGTCCTTATCTGAAGACATTAGATCTTACAGCTTTTCAACACTGCACAGTTCACAGAGGTGCACAGTTTCAGCAGCTTTTTTCTGTCATTCCAGTCTCTCCTGGTATCGAGGCATTATGACTCCAATATTTCTCTCCCATAGTGTATTCTGATGTGCATGATCAACATGAATTACAACGCCAAGTAACTGCCAGATGTCATGAGTTATAAACTCAATAGTCTAAGGATTATTACACATTAGAGCACCCTACAGTGCAAGGGTGTCCTGGAATTTATGTGTTATTTATTACCTATTGGCAGGGTCTCAAAGTAATCTCACCCCTGCTGATGAAAGGAGGGCTGGAAGGAGAAGAAGGTCAAGGTCAGCCTTCCTTGTCAAGAATGCCAGTTACTCTGAAACTACTGATGCTTTATAATTCTTTTTCCACTACCTGAAATTCAACAAAACTCTGAATAAAGGAGACATTCTAATTGCGTCAATGGACTTTCAACCTGATTCTGCTAATTTTGCCTATATTAACAACACAATTTGTAATTATAACCTCTGGTGTTCCTCTATGAAGGATCCACACGAATGCTATCATAATGTATAAATTGTAAAAGGAAGTATACTGAGCTGTGCTTCTTATTTCCTTTTTTTTCCCCACAGGAAAATAGATAGAAGCCTAACTATATTGGACGATATTTACATTTTGAAATTTAAAATAAATTACAGCCAACATGCCTTTAGAATTGTTAGTCTTAGCTATCCAATATCAAAATTTGCATAAGCCCACATCACAAAATATGGGCATTACTGTACACTGTCATGAATTTTGCAAAAATAGGTATAATTTGACATCTGATATTCATCAAGAAATCTTCTATTTGATGAGTATAGGACAAGAAGCTTGAAATGGTTCCTAATCCAGAATGTATAAGATTTATTTTTAAATTGACTGATTAAAAAAAAAAAAAGCTCTATTACTTTTCTACTCTATCCCAAAGACCCAGTTCTTTTCCTTGCTACCAAATGAATTCTGAATGCTGTAGTTAACATTCAGCCATCTCATTACCCATCTACCATAAATCTTCAAAAGCATCACCATCTTTTGACAGTTAAGCAAGAGAAGAGGAAGCAAGAAGCATATCTAAGCACTTTTTATACATGCAAATATCCTAAAGACCAAATTTAAATTGACAGTGATTGGAAAACAACGTGCTTCACAATTTTTGTTTACCTATTAAAAGCACAATCTCTTATAGTCCTGATGTTAAGTCCACCCCCAAGCTTTTCCATATACTCTTTGCAAACAAATTACTATCAAATAACAAATGTTGAATATATTTTAAAGTATAATACTGAGTTCTTATAATAAAAATTAATCATATGTGGTTTTATCAAAAGTAGTTAAAAATTAAAAAACTTATGTATATTTCAATCAAACTTTCATATCTTATGCGAAGGCAAAAAGAAGTCCTCTTAAGTATGAAGGTTTAGTAAAAGTACTTCTTTTTTTGATATATACCAGAGCCAGCCTTAGCCATTCAGACAATAGACACGTATGCTCAGCAATAAGGGAATAAATACAATTGCTGTCTGAAATTTTGGCTATATTTTTATTCATTGGGTTACCCTGTGCTCTTGGACTGAAGACTTACTACACTTATCTCAAAGTATTTAGAGATAAATAAACAGACACAATCACTTCCTTCTTGCATGGAGAGCAACCAACTCCTGACACTGGGATAACTCCCTATTTGCATGTGACTGTTTTAATTTCTTTATCTGGAATGGTAACGATCTTGATTAGTAAGATTTACTAGAAATCTTTACCAAATCTCCTTTATTTTGACTTCATCAAGGTAATTCATAAAGCCCTATTATTATGTTCACAAATAATCTTAATTCCTAATTTGGGCAATTTTTATGCACCAAATATTAACCACCATTTCACCTTACTCAGTTTACAACCTGTCTGCAAGCAGAACCTTGCCTTCTTGGTATTCCTGATGAAGTGTGAAATTATGATTGTTCTGAATGTGTGACAAACTGCCTAAAATGTAGCAAAGAAAAAAAATCTGAAATTGGCAGATGGGATGATTTTCAAAATAAATTAGATTTCCAAATAATCAAATGTTACACATATTGATTGAATGATGTCTAAAGCACATTTTTAATGCTACCCTTGGCATTTTTTCTCCAATCTTTACCCAATGGAAAGACCTTTGCTTTAGGAACCCTTTCTGAGAAATGACTTCAATATATCCTTGGATAACCTGTCAGTTGATAAAAGTGCTGGGTATAAAGATTGTATTTCCTTTCAAATATCCCCAATATCAACAGGGGAATTTTATTCAATTTTTCCTGAAATCAAAAATCTTCAACTCTTCCCATACACATTGGATCAATATATATTTTATCTTCCCTGTTAGACACATTGAAATCAAAAGGAAGTACTATTAGTAATTATACCAGGACAGTTCTAGGATATCCAGGCTCGGTTTTGACCTTTTTCACACTATAACTTTATGTGGTATATCAAAAAAAGTCTCTACAGTCTCATCTTTGTACCCTCAATCATAATACTCAGCTAACACTTTTTCAGGCCTTTCTTCAAGTCCTGAAAGGTGTTTTTTTCTACCTTAGTGCTTCCACATTGTTTGTTCTCTATTTCTGGAATGTACCCTAAATCCTTTCCACCATGTGTCAAGTTCATTTCAGGGCCCAGCAATACCCCTTCAACACCTATTCATGGAGCTACTACTATTTAACAGGGAGACAACATAACGTTGAAGGAAAGATAAAGGGCTGATGGCCTGGGTTTAGGTCTTAGTTCTGCTACTTTTGTTATCTAGATCTAGATGATTCTTTACAAGCCCCTGAGTTATTTTGAGCCTCGGTATCTTCATCTGTCTTCACCTAGAAAATGGTGATTATAAAGCCTATGTCTTTGGATTATTATGAAGAATAAGAAAGCAATCCTTGCAAATTACTGACATTAGGAACTAGGAATATGTGGTACACAAGAACAACCTTGCAATTCTGTTTCTGCATCTGATCTTAAATTAGTTTAACCAATACCAGTTCTTAATTTCTTTGACTGTCCAATAGACAATACTCTTCAAGAACCCTATACTTCATATAAAACATTTCAAATTTTAACCTACTGAGAATTAGTCAATTACTAATGATGATAACTGTTATACATAAGTATTTGTAGAATTGGAACTTATATGTAATAATATAATCCTAAAATTAGATATATTTAGAGGTACTACATTATATTACAAAGTATTTACAGGTCAACAAAATATTCATGGTCTTCCCAAATAAAAAGTATGAGTTTTTCCCAGTAAGTTTTACCAAGCTTATTTTTGGAAGATGATTCTAATATGACATTTGATTTTACTCTGTTTAATAGACACCAAATAACTTAGATATTGGTTTTTCACTATTCCTCCAGTTCCAGTTGTAATTACTTCTTGCATATTAACAGAGAGTTTCATTTTTCAATCGTTAACAACTTTTTTATTCAACAATTATATACTGTACATTTTGTTGGTTCCAGGTGTCACATAACTCACTTTGGGATACATGATATTTCAAGCAGAGATTTTCTCCTCAGGGTGCCAAAGAGATTTAAGGAATTTACCACAGCTAACTGAAAAGCCACAATCTGAAAGATAAATATGTGAAGTGTCCAGGGACAAGTATACCGAACTTTCTATAAGGTACAAAGAAGGGAAACATTATTTTTATAAGGGAGGCTTTTTAGAGGAGCATGCTTCAAAGCAGGGTTTGAAATATGCATGGTATGCTTTAATTAATTACAAAAAGAAACCTATTGGAATGTGCTTGCATAGACATACAACAATCTCTGGAAAGATGCACAAAAAACTAACAGCACAAGATACCTTTGCAGGGAAAAAAAAAAGAACCCCTAAACTGGAAAGTGAAGAATGGGAAAGGAGACGTCCCTATATCTGCTCTAAACTTCTTGAGTTGCAAACCTTCTAAATGCATTAAACACTCATTAATAGGTATTGTTAACAATATCTAAACCCAATACAGAAAGTTTCACCAAAATAAAAACTCAAGTACCCAATGTACTCAAAACTAGTATGAGACCGACAGATAAACAATTACATGACCACATGAGAAAAACAGCCACAGACACAATTAAATTCAAGTGGGGGAAGGAGAGAAGGGAAAAAAAGTGTGGAGGATGAGAAAGAGGGATTGATGAGCTCTGACCTAAGGGGCACAATGCAGGGGTATATTGCACAACCCCCAGGTGAAGGGCTCAACTGCAACTTGAACTTTGCTAACAAATGCAAATAATGCAACCTAACCATTTGTACCCTCATATTAATCTAAAATTAGAAAAAGAAGAAGAAATAACAAGTACATGGACTAGGAGTGTTTTCAAAGTATATTATCTGTCCCAACTGGATTCAACATGAAGAGTCATGAAGATAATATGAAAATGTAGTTTCTTACAAGAGCCATTTAATTGCATAAACTTTAATTGTTATAAAACAATGGTGCTTAGGACTATAAATGTCATAAAATATATGTAGGATGTTGCTAAGCCTGATTTCAAGACTGTTATCAAAATATATAGCTTAATCAGTTAGTTCTTTTTCTTTAAGACACAGCGTTCCTAAATTCACCATACATAGGGAAAATGGGAAAGTATAGCTAAACAAAATATTCATTATGAAATTTTAAAAAGTGGCCAACACACAGAGAATAATTTGTAAATATTTTGTAAAATTTTTTAAGAAATATTTTGTAAATAAAGGTAAATTTAGCTAAAATTTCCCATTTTCCCTGTGTATGGGGACTCAAGAAGGGGACTTTAGGGGCACCCCTGGAATAAAAATTCATAAACTTTAGTGCTGAGACAGTCTCCTCTTTCATCTAACATTAGCTGAAGGCCTCCTGTTAGCTAGGCATGAAAGCAATAAAGGTGGAAAAGATCACACCTTTTTGATTTAGACTATGTCTCAAGTTTCTCAGAATAAAGGAGGCTCTTAGGTAAGACGTAAGCATGTATTGGTAACCACTTTAGCTGGGAGGGACTTATAGCTGTCAGCATATACTCTATAAAACCCAAACGTCATTTGTTTATAAGAAGTTTTTTTATCTCCCTCAAATTATAAGTTGTGAGTCTGTAATTCCACTTCAAATACATGAATCAAAAAAATTATAAATGATTTCTCCTTTTAAAAATAGAAACATGGCCATACGAAGTTTCTTCTTCCCTGAGTTTTCTTTAGGGGAAATATAAACTTTTTTAATGGAATAAAGATTTGGATTTATTTTCTTTGATATGCTTTTGCATGGTGTGAATTATATAAAAATAAAAACATCACTGACACTCTGGGATACTGAGGGGGGTGGATCCTCTGAGCACAGGAGTGCAAGACCAGCCGGAGCAAGAGGAAGTTCCCGTCTCTACTAAAAATAGAAAAACTAGCTGGATGTATGGCTGGTGCCTGTAATCCCAGCTACTTGGGAGGCTGAGACAAGAGCATAGCTGGAACTCATGACTTTGAGGTTGTTGTGAGACATGACGTCACGGCAGGGTGACTGAGTGTGACACTGTCTCAAAATAATTGAATAAATAAATAAAACATAAAAGTGAGGTAAAGTATACAAATATGTATAAGTTAAGTGTAACGTATTACTCAACCTATTTGTATAATTTTCCTATAAGATGATAGTTGATGATTTATCATAAAATGCATTACTTTCTATCTTAAACAACATAATTAACTCTTTTTTTTTTTTGAGACAGAACCTCAAGCTATCCCCCTGAGTAGGGTGCTGTGGCATCATAGCTAACAGCAACCTCCAACTCCTGGGCTCAAGTGAGTCTCCTGCCTCAGCCTCCCAAGTAGCTGGGATCATAGGCGCCCGCCACAATGCCCGGCTATTTTTTGGTTGCAGCGTCATTGTTTGGCAGACCCAGGCTGGATTCGAACCTGCCACCTTAGGTGTATGTGGCTGGCACTTTAGCCACTTGAGCCACAGGCATGGACCCAACATAATTAACTCTTTTCTTTTTTTTTTGAGACGGAGCCTCAAGCTATCCCCCTGGGTAGAGTGCGGTGACATCACAGCTCACAGCAATCTCCAACTCCTGGGCTCAAGTGAGTCTCCTGCCTCAGCCTCCCAAGTAGCTGGGACTACAGGTGCCCGCCACAACGCCTGGCCAATTTTTTTTTTTTTTTGGTTGCAGCCATCATTGTTGTTTGGCGGGATTCGAACCCGCCACCTTAGGTGTATGTGGCTAGCGCCTTAGCTGCTTGAGCCACAGGCACTGAGCCACAATTAACTCTTGATGAACCTTCCCCAATACCAATAAATTGAATTTTGCCTAATTTTTGGGTTTAGGATAATGTCAGTTCATTAAAGTGTTAGGTAAAACTCATTAAAATGCATACAGGGAGGCAATAGCTGCATTACTGTAATATAATGTAAAGACAAAAAGAATGCTTTATTATCATTTAACTGTTTTTAAAACTGAATTCATTTGCATAACAAAAATGTTCACTGGATATATTTTCAATAGTTCTCCAAAAGGAAGCATCCCCAAAATTAAAAATGTATTTTCTAAAAGTAATGTTGTTACTGTAGAATCCTAGTTATTTTTTTTTCCTTTCTGTTTTTCAATTAGAAATGTGGTCCACAACTTGTACCCTCTATAAATCCCCAACAATGAAGTTTTCAGTAAAAAAAAAAAAAAAAAGAAAGAAAGAAATGTGGTCTTGAGAGATAAGTGTTATTTGAGGTAGAAAATTATTTTAAATGATGGTAAAATAAACTAACATAATCTATTTCTCTTTCAATATTTATAATATTTTGGTAGAACAGGATTACCATACCACAGTGGATGGCTTAATCAAATATAATTATTTGCCTCTACTAACTAACATGTCAATACCTTGTAAGACTAAAGAATTGGGTGGCAATGGATATTAAATTAGAAATTAGTGATTATCTCCAATGCAAATGTAATTATTCTATATTTCTCTCCCCCACACTCTTGCTATAGTAAATGCTTGATAAATATTTGCTGAGGGTTAATAGGTAGAAAATTCCTAGTTATTTTTTTGTATTACCCCCCTAAGTCCTATATGATGAAATGATAACTATTGAAGGATTGTATAACTTTATGTAATTTACCCCTAATTTTCTTGCCACTACTCACTACTCATTCTTCTGTTTGGCAAAACCCTTCCTGTTCTTAAAAAATAGTTAGTACTCAAAATAGAGTGGCCCAGGCACACACTCTTCCTTGTTAATCTCTACCAGTTTTGCCTCCAGGATGATAGACCCCAAATGTATGTCTCAGCCCTGACTCCACTAGAACTTAAACCGTACTTTACAATCTTTACAACTGCCACTTCAAAGTCTATAAGTAACTTGAACTCAAAATTGACTTCTTGACTTTTGTCACACAAGCCTTTATTTCCTCAATATATCATTGGCCATGGTATTATCATATATGAAGTGTTCAAGGAATTATTAATTTTCCTCTATTTCATTCACACATAGACACCCAGACCATCTTGACCATTAAAAAGGGTCAATGCCTTGGAAATTATCTAGAATTTGCCCAGTTTCCTTTACTTCCACTCCTGTCATTCTGGCCGAGTCCCCAACTCAATAATCTTACTTTTCCCCTTGCCCTTCCTACCATCAATTCTTCCTGCAGAAGATAAGGTAGCCTCTTTAAAATTACAAAACAGGTCTTGTCACCCTTCTATATAAAATTTTCCAAAGGATCCCATATCACATTTAGGAAAAAAAATCCAAATTCTTACTCTGGCCTACATGGATTTTTGAGATCTGGCCTCTCATCTCATGCTACTTACCCTTCCCACTCATTATCCCCCCACCTTCTGGCCCTGCCCTTTCTCTATCAAGACCAGTTACTTCTTTGGGTCCTCTTTTTAAATACATTATTCAGTCAGCCTGTGAAATGTCCTTCCTCCAAGACATATTATAGTTCTCTTGTCAGTCGAATCTCAGTTTTCATACCATTTCTTCAGTTTCCCTTCTTATGACCACCCTATCTAAAGAAGCAGCAAGATTGAGTGGCGCCTATGGTTCAAAGGAGTAGGCCAGTAGTGCTGGCCCCATACACCAGAGGTAGCGGGTTCAAACCCAGCCCCAGCCAAAAAAAAAGGAAAAAATCTGCAAAAGAAGCAGCAAGATCACATACGTCACATTCCTCTGGCGTTCCCCCCACACGCATATCACTGTGTGAAATTATTCATATGTGTTTATTAGTGCATTATCTATCTGCCTTTAATGGAATGTAGGCTAACTTCATGAAAGCATGGCCCAAGTTCATTTTGCTTACTGTTATATCCCTAGGGCCTAAGAGAGTATCTTCAGCACACAGTGGGCGTATAATAAATATTTATTGAATGAATAGATGAAGAATTTCACTTTTTGTCTTTATTAAATGAGATATAGTTAATAATTCCATGTGCATCTTTAGTAGACAGTTCCTTATATTGGTCTAATACATGGTTTCACTTAATAAATATATAGGAAGATCCTTATCCTTTATTTTAGTAAGGAGCATAGTATTTTTTGAGAGATATCATTGTAAAATGATCTGTCATAAAATGCCACTAGTTTCTTATTTTTTTCATTCAGAACTAACTCCTATATTTTACACTGTCCGAGGGGTGAGGAAAAAAGTCAGAAGCTTGGATCACTGCTTACCACATTCACAACCTTTTAAAGATCATGTTCTGAATGTGAATTTGCAAATATTTCTGTAGTCTAATGGAGTGGAATAAACAATGTGTATTAAATGGTGAAGACTTCTTACCTGTTAGGTCCACGGAAATATTATAAAGACTCTATGAGGTAGGCAGGTTTGTAAATGAAAAGACAGAGACTACAGGATGGGCAAGTTTATACATTATTGACTCCTACAGTTAATAAGAGGAGTCAGAGTTTTAAATACATCATTTTTTGTTCTAGATCTTACACTTCAGAAAGATTGTGATGGAAACATGTATCATAGCATATTTCATAATTCCTTAACCTAATAATCAAAATATACTAAAAATAATTTAACTTGGTAACTAAGGTCTTTATTATAATCAGTTATTATATCATGCTGTGAGATGGTGATTTTGAACATTAGGATAAATCTATTTTTAATTCAAAATTCATGATGAAACCTGCTTCTTTGAATAAATTCCTAATATGAGCTTGATTCCATGCAATTGCCTTTTTCATAAAAAAAAAAAAAAAAAGGAGAACAGAAACTAATGGTGAAGTGAATTGCTGATGAGTATTACATGCTGTCTTTCTGTATAATGAACAATGACAGCTTTCTTTAATGCTATGTTCCAGTTCCAGGATCGTACCCATCACTTTTCTTTAAATTTTAACCAATCTTTTCCTTCAGGAAAAAATACATATTTTAGCTAACTTCATTCTTTTCTCTTTTCTCATTTGCTTTTAATACAACATTCTAAAATATATATTACCATCTTTGAGATGGTTTGCCTCTCAGAAATATATATATTTATAAATTAATCATTATAGATTATATAAAGATGTATTTAATTTAATAATTATATATAAATTAATATAAATTAATCAGTATAGATTTTATTTTTTGAAATTGGAAGTAAAAATAGAACTTTGAATCTTTAGCTAGTCTTTGCCCCCTGGAGGTTTTGGTGCCCCACAGCCTTTGGTTTGAGTCCTAACATTGTTGCTTGACAAGTATATGATTCAGGGAAAGTTATTTACCTTCTCTAAGGTTTTGCTTCTCCATCTTTAAAATGGGAATAAAGGCATCTATTGTTTAAGGTGGCAATGAAGGAAAAATGTTTATGCTTTTAGTACATACCTGGCAAAGATTTATTCATTGTCATGGTTTTACATATCAAAGAGATGTTTGAAGTTATATATTCTCACTTAAAAAGTATACATCTCTCCAGAAATGATAATTCTCCTCACTGAACACATAAACATATCAGTTGTAGGTCAAACACACTAAAATGAATGCCTATTACTGCATATATCTAATAATATAATATTTAAAACTAATATTTAGTAATATTTTGAATAAGGCAAATAATATTGGATTTGAATGAAGAGGCTTAGACTTTTTATTAATTAGTTTAGCTAAATGGTTGTGAAACTTCGCTTTATACATCTTAATTTAGGAAGAAAATCCAGTCACTTATGTTTTGGATAGTTTTTCTTAAGAAAAATATCAATGGTCAAGATTTTCAGCAAAAGAAAAGGGTCCCTGACATGTATCGAGTGCAAAGAATTACTTTAATATGATATCAATCACTTTTTATGCCTAATTGTTAGTAGACAGTTATTTAACTTTTGTATAAAGGTAGATATTTTAACAAAACATTAGTTCCTTCTCAGTAAATATTTTTTTACCATTATCAAATTTATAAGACTTTTTCTCTCTTTATATTTTTCACTTTTTTTAAGCGTATGTTTCCAACATGTACTATACTGAGCACCCAATCCTCAATATGAATGGCTATTGCTGGCTAAAAACTAAAAGAGAATAATTTATTTCAAGATCACCAAAAGTTGAAATCATGAGAAGAAAATACAAAACAAATCAGGGTCCTCATAGTTTTTAGACAACCAAAAATCACCTGTTTCTGACGGTTCCATCTTCCTCTCTGAATGCCTGTTAGTGGAAGACAAGCAGTCAGGCCCACCCTCTGACATCTTTAATTGACTTCCTAGAGAGTGTTATCAAGAGCTACTCAAGCGAGGCTAATAGTGCCTGTAGATGGCTCACACATGGCAAAGCGGGGTGTGCTGGACTTTAAAGGGCTGAGAGGGGGGTATATTCTCTACTCATTGTGAAAGCAAGTACCAGGGTTTATCTGAAAAGCAACAAATAATCCCTTAGCACTCTTTAGATAGAAAGAAGATATCCAATGGGAAGCCAGGGAATTGGTGGCCATAAGCAGCTCTCTAAATATTCCTCCTGTCTCCATATCTAGATTATGTTTGATGGCGGGAACTACTACATGGCATGGAAAGACACTGGGCATGCTAAGTCTACTTTTACAATCAATGTTCTTCTGCAAGCACATTCTACCAGGAAGAGCCATACTATGTTGAGATGAAGCAAAAGGGGGATGGCAGAACTCAAGCAAATCCAGCCATTTCAGTTAGATTTAAAATGCCATGCCCACAGGAATGACAGCACACATGGTACCTAAGACCTTCAACCACTCGGACAGCTATCTTGTTCAGCACTCAGAAGTTTGGTTTTTTTGTTTTCTATTTCTTTTTGCCATAGAATTTCTCACTTCTGTACATTAGAACTTGATATTTAGTTGGAACAGGAGGAAAGTTTTGCATACAAAACCCAGGACATTGTATTAAAATATCCTAAGTGTATTTTGACATGAGTGTTTCCCTATCAGTTCCGAGATTATCCCCTACCTCCTTCCTAGCAAGCCAATATTCTTTCCTTTGAAGCAGAGCCAATGTTGGAGATTTCTTTAGATCCCCAATAAAACATAAATAATTACAGGTAGCAACTCCTCTTCCCTCTTATTTATGGATTTTCAATGACCATATTATTTGCTTAATGTGTCAAACTATGAAAAAGCTCACTTTACAAGTAAAAAATGTGATCTAGTTTCAACATTGATTTTTACTACTTGATATCCAGTTGTAGTCTGTTTATTTATAATTTTACATAGAATATGCTACAAATATTGTGTGTATTTTTACTCTAGGGTAATAGATAGGGTGCTCAGAATTCAAGGTGACATAGAAATACTGATAATTTCTGAATAATTCTTCTATCGTTCTACTGCAAAAAGACAGGTACATCTTTGATAATATTGTTTTTTAACACAAGAGGAAAGGAAATAAAATTTCCCTTTACTTCACATTCATTCCACATTTAGGAATAATTCATTGGCAAAGTTCCTTAGATACTATCAATCCCCAATGAACTTTTCATATGAAGAGAAATGTTACGTGAAAATTGCTTTTAAAATGTGAGTATATAAAATGACAGCAATATCTATTTATTAATAAATGAATAAAAAAGCATATTGGTTATTGCCCCAAACATTTTTAAAAAATAAAGAAAAGATTAATTTTTGTTCTTCATTAATTTCAGACTCATCTGTTTTGTCCTAATTAACTATTCACAATGTTAGCTCTTATGGAATAATTTTTAGTGTCATCACTATTGAATATTTGTTTTATACATTGTTTTTGTTAGCATAACAAGAAACCTTTGCATTAATGATGATTGTGCCTACCCAAACATCTTTTCAAGTTTTCCTTAATGATTGAGTATTGCCTCTCAAAGGTACAAAAAAGATTCTGTCACTAAAAAAACCACATGCAAGCTGTGCAAATTACAATAGTAATTCTATTCATTGTGAAGGAACTAAATTTGTTATTTTGGGGTCAGCATTACAGTTTCATTACTCTGTTTATTCTCCCACAATAGTTTTACCTCTTGAAATTGCATTCCAGTGAATAAAAGCATCTAATTTTCCATCAGCAGCCATAAACTACTCCCCCATTTTTTTCAACTATCCCCTTGTTTTAAGCTACTTTTACCCCTCCCTGCTATGGGGGAGTAGAATAAATGATAGGCATGGCTTGAATATGGGAATGTATGTACTATAAAGAAAAGCTAACTTGTTCAAACCACGATAAGTCATATGACCCTCTAAATAGTTGTCTTAGAAGGATGTCAACCTTTCCATTTATAGGTAGATATAAACAAATAACATAAGTAATTAGGAAAGAAGAAAAAATATGAGACAAATAAAATTAGGTATAATGAAAACTAATCATTCTAGAAATTTTTTAGACAGCATGCATGATGGCTTATCATGAATGTGGGTATGAAAGAAATATTCAAAGAAAACACTGTTCAACATGTCAAACTGTGAAATATTATAGGTCATAGGTCATATGTACTATGGATTAATAGTAATTTTCTATATGGATGCCTCCATTATAGAGTTAGAGTGCTGTTTACATCAAAAGGATTGGGATGTAGAAGATTAATATAAATATTTTTAGCTTTCTGCCTCAAGTTATATTAGTATAAGAGTAACAAAAGAAAAAGGTTTGCAAATACAAAACATAGTGTGCAATCAAGAGAGTTTTGATCACAGAGGAGTGTAAGGTTTAGCACAAGTACATGACTTATATGATTATGACACTGGAAATAGAAATTGATGAAGCCGACTAAAGAATCTGCTGCACCTATAGCTCAAAGGAGTAGGGCTCTGGCCACATATTCCAGAGGGTTCAAACCCAGTCCTGGTCAAAAACTGTAAAAAACAAAAAAAAAAGGGAAGGCACCTGTGGCTCAAAGGAGTGAGGCGCCAGCCCCATATGCTGGAGGTGATGGGTTCAAACCCAGCCCTGGCCAAAAACTGAAAAACAAAACAAAACAAAAAGAATCTGCTACATTTGGAGAGGCAGTAATGCAAAACCCAAAAAATTAAACAGAATACTTATGTTTTTTCAAGCACATCATGTCTGTGTTGATAATCAACAGAGTAACAATCAAAATAAACATCAATGTCCTGCATGAGGTTAATTAAATAAAAAGAATGTGCTAGCAACTCTTTGTAACAGAAAGGGACAAGCATTTCAAAGAATAATTTAAAGAAATGTACAGAGTAAGATGAGATGATTTTGAGGGAGATGTCAGTCTCTAAGAAGATTACACAGTTCTATTTTTTTTTTTTTAATTTCTAAAAATGGTAGGCACCTGGTCAATCCAGGCCTAATCACTGATAAGAAATGAGGTTAATACATAGTTAACAAATGTAAACAGTGTAACCTGATCATGTGTGCCCTCATATTAATCTGCAATAAACTAAAATAAGGGATAAGTATTGAAAATGAATATACTGATTGAACAGATAGAACAACAGGAAGAATAGATACTTGACATAATTAAAATACATCAAAAATCTTCCAGTCTTTTAATGATATGCCTTCACTTATTTTTCCTAGAAACTCACATTATAAAAAGTTCAGTTTGTAACTTAACTTTGTTTGGGGCAGTTAATTGCTATACAGTAAGCAAATAATTAATAAATGACTCCTCCTTGTCATTGACTCAGATGGAATCCAGTAAATAGCAATTAATAAAGATATAGTTTCAGTTCTCAAGGATCCAGGAGTCTAACAAAAACAAAGGTTGAAAAAGCAACATCAAAAGCACTTTTACACATTTTTTTAAGCAATCAGGAACATTGAGAATTGTACATACATAATTTTTTACTTTAGCTGTTTTGTTTTATCCATTTAACAATGAAAACGTCTGAAATTGAAGCTCAGCATCTGTAAATTGAGATCAAATTATCTCTACTTCCTTTAGTTCTTACATCCTATAACATAAATAAAGCAATCATAGAAAGAAGCTGGTATGGTAGATGAATGTGAGATTATTATACAAATTCCAGTTAGTGGTTATGACTAGAATTTTAGATTAAAATAAAAAGAAAAAAAAAAAGTTAGCCTTTAAAATGGTAACTCAGAATCAACCCAAGAGGTCAGGCACTTGGGGAGACATCATGTTCCCTTCAACTCTGCACCCCCAAACCCTAATCCAGTGATGAGGAAGTTGTTCAATAAATCTTTACTGAAAAAGATGACACAGATCATTCATAGAGCAGATACGATATTTTTATTTTGTTCTCTGAGACTCGCTTCCAAAATTTTGAAGCAGTTTTATAGAAAAGGTAGCACAAACTTAGGTTTCCATGAATGACAAAATAGAATAAGGTGTGTGTAAGACTTCCATGCAGCAATATTGAGTAGGTCTGGCTATACAGATCTGTAATAGTGAGGTCAAAGGCAGGCCTTGGAGAAATTTGGGTCCCCATGTAGTAACTGAAGACACGTCATTAGTAGACATTATTAGAGGAGGTGGGAGAAGTCCTAAGCAGAACCCTGAGAAATAACAGCTTTAAGAATAAACAGAAGAAATGAACCCTGCAGAGATCACTATGAGTTAATTTGAATCAGTTTATATGCGTGCCTTGAGATTCTAATCTATTTTTGAAAATGGTGTGGCTTTTTCTACTGATTTTTATAATTAAATTGTTTTTATAGCAATCATTTTGGTTCTCAGGCACAAAAACCTATTTATTAAATTAATCCTTTTGGGCAGCGACTGTGGCTCAAAGGAGTAGGGCGCTGGCCGCATATGCCAGAGGTGGTGGGTTCAAACCCAGCCCTGGAAAAAAAAAAAAAAAAACTGCAACCCCCCCATCAAACAAACAAAAAACCTACCCCCCCCAAAAAAATGAATCCTTTTGAAACTAATCTTGCCACCTGTAAATTGGCTTTAGTGATAGTAAGAGATAGCATGTATTGATCATTTAATGCTAGCTACTATTTTAAATACTACGCAGGCAATGCCTTTTCTAATGTTAAAACATATCCCCAAAGGTATATATTGTTATATTGCCATTTTATAAACAAAGGAATTCAGCCACTTACATGCAATACTTGGTCAATAATGGGCCTACCATTGCAGTGATAGTAAAGGGTAACCAAACAAATGGGATTAATGTCTGCTTTATCCCAAAATATGTTCTCTGTATACACCATAAGATGCTGAAACATAAACATGATTAGTTTTTCTGAATTTAACTACACATACTCAGAAGAAGAGAGAGGAAGAAAGAGACATATTCCCACCATTTAGTTGGGTCCCATCAGCATTCCTCTCAGAGAAGGTTCGGAAACCTTAACAATTTTATTTTCCTCATGTACTGGGAGTATTTCTCTATTCGGATGGAGATAAATGACTAGGACATTCTGTGAATGATCTGAAGAATTTTCAGAGATTACATTATTTTACCTGTGAAACAACTGTCAAAATCATTTTCTTAAATGTAATTCAGTGTGGTGTTTATTGCTGTCTAGGAGGAAAGATGGGAGGGAGGAAGAGGGAAGGGAAGAAAGAGAAGAGTGTAAGTGAGAGGAGCCGGAGCAGATGGAGGAAGCATTAAGGAGTAAGTTAATAGACTGCACATACTGGCTAGGAGTGGAGGAGTCGTCAAATGTCAAGGATTGAGATTTTCTCATGTATTTATTTACTAAATATTAAATGAAGACTAACTTTGAGCAAGCACTGTGTTGTAAAGGAAACAATGCTGAATTCTGAGAACGTTCACTGAAATAGCCTTACCCCCTTGTGAGGACGTAGAGCCAAAAGGGTATGATGTGAACCACCAAGAAGTTCAACAGAAAGCATTATGAGATCATAATAATTTAAGAAAAAGGCAAGAGTGGAAGGAAGAATCTTATTTCTTTTAGGCTTGGAAGCTACTCTAGAATAAATCAATTTTAATTTTGGTTTTATATAGATAGGAATGATTTTGAAAACGTTAAAGAAATGGAAAGAATTGGAAATTATAAAAGCTGCTTAGCAAAACTTTATTATATTTAACTTAATGCTATTGAAGGAAATTTTGATATAACTGTAAATTAAAAATGGGTAAAATCTACTTACATGTCATTTGTTTGGATCCTCTTTGAAAACCAGGACCATTCCCAAATCATATGGATTTTCGAAATATTGTATGTATGTAGGTTAAACAAATATTAGCTAACAAACCTCAAGGATAAATGTAGTAAAATACTAAATAAAATTATGGGCTTTGGGACATGCCTTTTGACTTTGCATTATATAAATTAAAATGTGCATTCAATTGTTTAATACATTTTGCTATACTCTACATTTTAATTAATGAATGTCAAAATTTAATTCTCTAATTATATAACTTAAGTGCCATTAATTACTATAAAATATGATTTTAATATATAACATATAACAAAGTCACTTTTTTCCTACTAATTCACATTTACCTTGTCAGAACTTAGAAATATTACAAGGAAATCTTGAGTCTTTCTGAAAAATTAAGCCTTTAGATTTGTTCTACCATTTTGATATTGAAGAATCAAAAATCACATTCTTACATATCCTCAAATATTTAAACCTTTTTCAAATTAATTGATGGGATCCAAGGAAGAAAAAGAAAAATTTGTTAAATATGCTTGTTCTAATGATAGTAATTAGCATTCACGGGGCATCTGTTATCCCCCAGGCGCCATGTTGGTCATATGATCTCCAAAATTCATGCCACATTTTGAAAGATTATTATCTCCAGTTCCGAGATGTGTATTTCTTTTATAAAGCGATCTTTCCAAAAGTTATGAATCTTAGAGGTGGAAACTCAAGGCTCTTTGTCTCTGAAATATGTACTCTTTTCACTTCCAAGAAAGGTCTTACATTATTTTACATGGAATGATCAATATTCCATGTAAGGAATGAAGTGTTATTTACCAGTAGAGTGGGAAAAGCAAAATTTTCCATTTTAATGACTGGATGTTCAATTCTAAATAAAGAAAAGCTGATTCTAATATGCAATTATTGTAAAATATGCCCAGAAAAAAAGTGCCTAAAGGGTATTTAAAGATTAGCAACCAATCAGAAAACAAAAGGTTCTGGTTTTATAGTATAATCTCATAATTTTTTTTCTTTTTTGCAAGAGACTTAGAGATATTTAACAGAGCTGAAATAGAAAATTACTTGATACAATAGTGAGATTTATTATTTTTATTTTGGGATTAGTTAAAAATAAAAAGTCGACTGTGCTTAACAAGAGGTTTGTTCCTTTTTTAACATAGCGGGGCTCACTTGGTAATAAAATCCTAGCCCCATGGCCCCTTTGGAGGTCTGCCTTTGCTCACTGTGAGAGACAACATTTTGTTCACTTGAATAATTTTGTATAAATAAACTCAGATTTTGCTAGCTAAGCACGTGGAAGTTACATAAAGCACACCTAATCACACAGTTTAAGCATTCAAAATGCATCATATCACAAAAACGGCAGTGCTGGGGCTGTCAAAACCTGTCACCTGATGCATAAAATTGTTGGTTTCACGAGTCATTTTTCAGTGAACTCTAATGGAAACATGGCTAGATGGAGATTTTAATGAGAGATGCAGATTTCTGTCTTCCCTTTTTTTCACTGAAACTCAACCAAAAATATCCTCTCTGTGATTCAAATTAACACATTTTGTTAAATAGAGAAAATATCTTTTCTAATGTACTTCGAAGATATAAGGACTTATGAACATACATTATCCCTCCTCATCTCTAAAAATATATTTTCCAATCTAACTGCACATCTAACATGCTAAAATTCATCTACTTCCATATGTATATCTTGGAATTCAAAAACAAAAATTAAAAGGATATACCTTTTCTATCTTCTTATCGCTATTTTGTTTTTATAACTTTAAAAACCATTTTGTCTGTCACTAAAGTAAATATTTCATGCAATGAATTTCAAGCTCAAATTTTCTTCAGTGAACCCGAATTAATATTGAGTTATGAAATAATAAATGTTAATTAAAAGAAAAGTTAATCTAATTCAATGATTTATGATTATTCATACACCTTCACATGTAATCAATTGACATAGCTAAATGAATATTCAGTAGTCTTAGAAACATTTACTTTTCATTTAAAGATTCATAGTTCTATAAAACTTACTTAGAGAGTTAAGATATTTATAAATAATTTATACATATCTATAAATTTCTGTAATATTCTACTTCAAATAAAGACATACAATCTGGCCAGGTGCAGTGGCTAATGCCTGTAATCCTAGCATTTTTGGAGGGTAAGACAGGTGGATTGTTTGAGCTCAGGAGTTTAGAGACCAGCCTGAGCAAGAGTGAGGAGACTGTCTCTACCAAAACCAGAAAAACTAGCTGTGGCAGAAACCTGTAGTCCGAGCTACATGGGAGGGCTGAGGCAGGAGGATCTCCTGAGCCCAAAATTTTGAGGTTGCTATGAGCTATGTTGACACCATGGTACTCTACCCAGGGAAATGGAGTAAGACTGTCTCAATAACAACAAAGCAGGCTCGGCGCCTGTGGCTCAATTGGCTAAGGTGCCAGCCATGTACACCTAAGGTGGTGGGTTCGAATCCCCAGCCCGGGCCCGCCAAACAACAATGATGGCTGCAACCAAAAAAAAAAAAGGCCGGGCGGTGTGTCAGGCGCCTGTGGTCCCAGCTACTTGGGAGGCGGAGGCAGGAGACTCGCTTGAGACCAGGAGTTGGAGGTTGCTATGAGCTGTGATGCCATGGCACTCTACCCAGGGGGATAGCTCGAGGCTCTGTCTCACAACAACAACAACAACAACAACAAAGCAATACAGTCACATTAAATTAAATAGATAATAGACTAATGTTATTCACATTTTCTCATAAATATTTTTCAATGTAAATTTGCATCTAAACTTTCATACCTTGACTCTTATAAATGATTTTTTGAGGAAAACCCTTAATGCTGGTTTCAAGCCCAGAATTCAATGTGAAGAGAGAGGTGGCTTTTGTTGTCATTAGTTCAGTAAGTTATATGGTTACTCTACTCATTTCCCCACTGAAACTGTCTGTCTCTTGAAGCTAAGTTTTCTACTTACTTCCTTTCATTTTATTCAATAATTTCCCCTTCATCTTTACTCTGTGCCAAGCAGTGAAAGGTACCTAGACATCACAAATACCAGTTCTTTGCCTTAAAAGGTATATGATTCAATTTACTATACTGCCTCCCCACCCCAAAGCTTATTGACTTGAAAAGCCCAACTTGGTGGCTTACAACTATTTCACTGGTTCACACTAACCTAGATGAGAGATAAGAGCTAACTTAACTGAGCAGTTCTGTTGATCTTGCTTGGGGACACTCATTCGTTTATAGTGACATAAAAGGCCTACTGGGTTAGATAGCAGAAATGGACTCATCCACATTTCTAGGTAGTTGGTGCAGTTAGATCACTAAGACAGCTTGTACAGCCGTGCAGCTAAGCCACTCTTCCCATGTAATCACTCAGCTTCATAGGTCCTAGGTCAGACTACTATCCTTGGCTGTAATAATGTTCCAAGAACACCAATGTGGAATCAGAAAGAAGGCCCCCATGAAATGCAGACTTAGCATGTCAATTCCACAGCATTCTATTGGTCAAAGCAAGTCACAAGGCCAGCCCAGATACAAGCAGGAGAGAAATGGACTCCTCCTACTTGGAAAAAAAAAAACCACACTTTGTTAAGAGTGTAGGTACAAACAAATATGAAAGGAATCGTTGTAATCATCTTTGCAAATACATACCATAGCTTAAAAAGTTATTCATCTATTTATTTATTTATTTATCATTTATTTATTATTGAGATAGAGTCTCAGTTTCTTGCCCCCTGTAGAGTACCATGGCATCACAGTCACAGCAACCTCAAACTCCTGGACTCAAGCAATCCTCTTGCCTCAGCCTCCCAAGTAGCTAGGACTACAGATGCGTGCCTGGCTATTTTGTAGAGATGGGTCTCCCTCTTGCTCAGGCTAGTCTTGAACTCATGAGCTCAAGTGATCCACTCACTTTGGCCTCCCAGAGTTCTAGGATTACAGGTGTGAGCCACTGTGCCCGGCCCTTAAAAATTATTGTGACATTTTATAATCTTTATGTACAATAAGAAAGAGTTTATGTACAATAGAGTATTCCTCACATACAGGATCAAAAATAGCTCAATATTGCATGTATATTTCTCTACCTCTTACAATCTTTCAAGGATAAAAATACATAATTTAAAACAAGACCGCTAAATTATAAAGGTATAACATATAGCGGGTATCTCCATGTTTACTATGTTGTGTGCTGGAACTTCTCAGTCAACTTTGACTTTCAAACCAGAAGATAAAGACTCTGAATTTAAATAAAAATGCTTGTTAGTCCAGAAGGATAACCTATGATGCCCTGCAGAAACTGTATGAATATTAGAAATGAACTCCATCCTGAGCACAATGGGAAGCCAAGTTTTTTCTATAATTTAAACAGTCCACTTATTAACCTCTTTCCAGAGACATTTTAGGAGCACTTTTCATGGTGTCATATGGCAAGAGAAACACTAATTAAAAGCCCTCTATAGTAAGCTTTAGTTTAGTGTTACAAACTTTAATTGTTGATGGTTTCTTTTAATTTAATGTGCTCAGAATTGACCAGGCAGTACTAATAATCCAATAGCAATACTAAAGAAGAACCTTGTCGGTTTAACGGACAGAATAAAGCCCCAGAGGGAATTATTCCAACACGCAGCATTCAGAACACCATGTTTCTTACTACAGCAAGCACTGACCAATAACATTAACGGTGCCTTTTTCCAGGGTACAGCAAACAGATACATGTGCACTATTTAGCAACAGTGCTAGGTAACTTGTTTATATCCACCTTTGCTACAAAACGTTTCTGTAAGTAGTGTCAATTTCAATGTCAGTATACCTCAGTCAATGTCTGAACTTTCCTCAGACAGCACGGGTTATTAGTGGGTTTTTCTTTATCAAACTCTGATCTCACTTTTCCCTGAGAAAGCTTCTGGCTCCCCAGGAAATTAAATACCATCTGATTGGCTTGTTTACATTTTCTCATTTCCCAAAACCATTTTGCTTCATTTACTGCATTCTGTCACAGTGAGAGTGATTTGGGGATTTAAAATGGATTCATTCTGCTCAAACAGATGTCAAAGACGAGGTACATTGGTTTTAACAACTATTTACGGGCCACGAGAGGAACAGCTTTTCCCATGTAAAAACCTCTGGTGGGCATCCAGAGGATTTTTTTTCCCTATTCTTTTCCACAGCTATTTTTCACTAAATTTAGTCAAATTTATTGAGCAATAGTTTTATGTATTCGTATAGAGAACCGACATGTCTCTCTAATTTAAACACTCTGCTAATGAATTATAGAAGTTATAGCACTTGGAATTAGTTTCCTTTTCTAGAAACCACATATAGACTTCAAGCAGTTATGAAAAAATGTGCAATATTTACTTTTCAATATAACATGATTTTACAAGAAAAGCAGAAGTTATGCTTCCTATATCCTCAAAGAATATGCAACATCATGAAAAATTATGAATATATTCTTTTTTTTTTTTTTGATTTGTGGTTGCAGACAGAACTAGAAAGAAAAATTAATACTTGTCCAGCAAGTAAGTCAGCATGGCTAGAGAGGAGTAATAATTGTAATTTTAATTATGGGCTTCAAATTATGTAACCTACATTGCAAAACATTACTATACGTGAAAGGGAAGAAAGAAAGAGAACATCAGCAGCCTGCGTGATCATTTTCTTTGTTTATATGCAGGGGTAGAGGTGTGTATGTGGGCTAGGGGCTTTGATGTCTACAATTTTGTAGTAAGTGATTCTTCCACAGTTAGATACTGCTGAAAAGTATTTAGTGACCTGCAGTATGATGCTATTAACATCAGCTAAGGAGACAGAAAAAAAATCAATACAAATTTTACTCACAATTAGCAAATAATTCAATGATTTCTTGCCAGTTCTCTAGAGAGGAGAGTTGTGGAATCCTTGAATTCTCAGGAAGAGACTCTGAATTTATTTCTACAGAAAAGCTTACCTTACAAACCTGATGAATAAAGGCATAAGTCTAAATGACTCAATGCCTCAGGGTAATTGGAGTTATAGACCCAATTACTACATGTCATCCTCAGTAATTATTTTACCTATACAGTATATTAGGCATAGTTTCAAAATGGCATCCAAGGGCTTATATTTCCCCTCAAATCTATTCTTTGTATTGTAAAATCAGAAAAAATGCTTTGAAATTATTAAAAACAAATGTTACTTTATATGTGAGCACAATTAATTAGGCAAAAATATATACATCTTTCTTTTTATCAAGATATTACCATGAAAATTCCAGCTTCCAAATTTGCCAAGTTAAAGCTATGTCTGTATTTAAACTATACACGTATTTTATTTACTTTTTGGGTAAAAAAATCCCTAATCTTGTTTTACAAAGTAACTTATAATTTCATGAGTCATCTTCTTTTCCTATGAGGGGTATTGATCAAAAGTCAGTGTCACATACATCACATATGATAATCTTTGTAAGGATATTTAATGGTTAGAATATTACCTATGAAGAAGTATATACCATCATTGTGGGAGGGGACTTAAATACATTATACCAAACAAACTTCCTGTTTGTTTTAAAGTCCATTGACTTGGAAATGTGTGACAATTATTGAATGTTACATTTTTGACTGATTGGAAGCAATCCGGAAATACTCTCAATTTTAATTTCAAATTTTTCTTGCAGTTAAGAAAATTAATTTTTAAAAATGTATCTTTGCACTGGTAGCACAGCATAGCTAATGATGTGGGGGGCCAGGTGCCCATCTTTCCACTCTTATGTCAGTCATCTTCCTCAGACACTGAATTATTTGAGTCCTTGAAAAGGCTGTACCTGCTGAAGACACATAATATCTCAGCAATACGGCAGGAGATGTCACCAAACTGGTGTGGCACTTCACTCCCTTGCTGATTTTTATTTGCCAAAAAGGGGTAATATGCCAAGTCAAGAATGAGAACACCAAACCAGCTCAGGTTGTAGAAATAGAATGCATGGCAGACACATGTCCCATCCAGATTTAGTACAGCAATTAGTAAGGATGTCCCCTGACATTCCAAACACAGGTGACAACTCTTCAGGTCTGCTGACATTTCCTGAAACTATAACCAGATATAAAATCTATACATTTCTCCAACACATTGGATATCTAAAATAAAGGTCGTTCTTAATTCCCAAAGCCTGGGATGAACAGACCTGTCTTTCTAGTACCTGTCACCTTTTTCCCATAGAGAATTTTATATTTGATTCCTTCAAACCCTTCACTATATAAGCAGCACTTGCTTTTTGGGGAAACATCAGTGCTGCTACATCAAGAATTCCAATGAATGCTTTAACTTCTTTTCCCTCCTTAAAACTTCTCAGGTTGCAAAGTTGTTTGTTTGTTTGTTTGTTTTAAATTAAATGAACCTAGAAAAATGTGGTTTGTCTGTAAAAGGACAACCTACAACCCATTAACAGAAATCAGTACGAGACGTCATTGAGCAGAGTTCTTGAGGATGTTTACATGGAGTCATAAGTTGATGTATTCAGAGACATGAGTTAATGTATGTAGAAGTTAATAGGTTCATTACAACTTGAAAGTTTTCTGTACACATATCTACCTAATTAGAGTGAGTATATAATCATATACCCAAATATACCAAGCACCAGAAAAGGTTTATATTTCCTTAAAAATCTTATCTTTGGTATTTATTAGGAGACTGGCCTTCCTAATAAATGTACGGAGACAGGAACCTATATGTTTAAGTAAAGATACATGGAGAAAGGGAGATCTTACTATTAAAATTTTATTTAGTGATATTCTTAAATTTAATCTGTATGGAATTTTAGAGAGAAATGCTGAATGACTGAAAAAGGAAGTTGCAGAATCAAAAATGAAGGCATGGACGAAAATGAATGGGAAACAAATGAAGGGATAATTAGGAAGAGCAGCATACAAGTCGAGAAAAAACTGAGATTGAATATGAGGGGGCGGCTCTTGAATTTGTCACTGATAACAGTAGCTTCATCCCTCGTCAGTCCAAGTGGGCTGTATTCACCTTCTGTCTGCCTGCTAGGTGTACAGCATAATGCAAAGGGGAAAAAGAGAACTCCCCAGACAAAGTGAAAGGATCTAAATTTCATTATTAATATGACAAATGAGTAAGATGTTAAATTAGAAATTATTACTTTCTGATAAGGACATAGTAAAAATGCTAAAGAAAAAAAGAAGAGACTTACAATATTTTATCTCAGATTTCTCCATTTTTTTCTAAAATGCAATTTTAGTATAAATGTCCTATCCCTAAAACAAAGGCTCAGAAATATATGCTTTTATTCTACAATATTTTTCTCTGACATTGTGTTTTATCATACTACTGACAATTATTTACTAGTTACACAATTAACTAGTACTGCCCTGCTTTGGTTAGGCAATGAGTCAGATTTAGATAATTTTTTGCCCACTGTATGTAAATGATGTCACTTCATGAGGACTTGAAAGCCTGAAATCTCAAATCAGAAAAAACCCCACATAAAATGGTATTTATTTTTCTCCTGCTTCCTTTTCTATAAAAAGTAATATTGATAAGAACTATCCTATCCTATAGATCTCACAAACATAAATGAAATTTTATTGAACACAATGTGTGAAATAGTTCTATAAACTGTTCGGAACTATTGAAATATTACTAGAAGGAATTACTATAAGAAAATTAATGTAAGACCTGTGATTTTACACTGAATTTTCTCCATTTGCATCTAGTCAAATCCTAGTATTCCATTGAAATATGTAAAGGTTGCAATACTATTAGATATGAATTTTACTCTAAATTGGTTTATAGAGAGTCAAATACTGCCTGTCTCATTTATAAGTGGAAGCTAAACAATAGATGCACACGGACACACAGAGTAGAATAATAGACATCAGAGACTACAAAGGGCGGAAGGGCTGGGGGGAGCAGGGGATGACACTCACGTGTTAATCAGGTGGAGGGTGTGAAAAGCCCAATCTTACACTAGGCAATGTATCCTTGTAAGGAAACTGCACTTGTACCCCTCAGTCTATAAAAATAATGTTTAAAAAGGCCAGAAATGAATAAATTTCGTTTTAAACCATCTTTAAATATAACAAAAATTGCAACACACTCAGATACATTATGTTCCGAGGCTACTATGTGAAACCACCATATGCGCTGCCAATTTATCTGTCCTCATGCAGAGCTTAGACTCTCATTACTGCTAATATTTGCATCACACTCTAAGATTTGTAAAGTATTTTGGACACTTCATATCAGATAATCACACACATGCCCTCACCATGGATCTTGTATCAGAAGGTTGTGATTTGGTGTTGGACTTTATGATATTTGCCCTTGCTCACTTTTAAAACAGTACAAATGAGAGTGCTACACATATGAAGTCTGGTAGGGCCAGTCACGACTTCAGAGCAGCTGTGATATGGCGTCCACACATGCCATAGCTACTCTAGTCATGACCAGACCAACTGGTGTAACATATCCCATCACCATGGGATTGTACCAAGTGCTGTAGACTCTTCTGATGTGCATCAGCCTGGGATGCTTATCATCACACATTTACATCTTGATATCTTTTTAATACTATATAGTTATATTTAATATGTGGGAGATCAGTCAACGATAAAAGTTTTTTGTTGGTTAAGGAAATGTAGAAATTACAGAGTTATCGCCTGCCCAGTAAGATATACTCTATTTTAGAACTAGAACTAGAAGTAGGCATGAACTAGTGGGTATAAATTTTATATGATTCTTATGATTTTCTTAATGCATAGAAAACAACTCTACAATATGTTATATTTAAACATACAGTAATCTCCTCCATTAAAAATGTTCCAAATCTTTCATTGCCTCATAGACAAAATGTTGAGAGGCATGAACAGAAAGTCATCATTGTAAGTGTGTGTTTTCTTTGATTTGGTGAAGAGAAGAATAGCTCACAGAACCATTCATATACTGGCTTTCAGGGGATTCACCAAAATTGAATTTTAAAGTTTAGAAACTAGAAGTGTGTTCTCTACAAGAGACAAAAAGTCACTTTGAAAATCTTAACTGAAGTCATTTATCTTATAACTTTTAGTCTAGGAGATCATTTTTCTTCAGTTTGATCTTGGAGGCCTCTCTCACAGCTGTCCTTTAGAATACTGATTCTTTAAGTTCTGCATCTAATTTTATTAAAAAAATCTTTTCTTGTTGAAATTCAGACATGAAGATACATATTTGCTTAGTATTTCTTATTTTTAATTCTTCCAAAGTGCTTTTTAAAGTTCTATTTTACAAAAAAATTAAATAAAAAATCTTGGCTTTTTAACATAACAATTGTTATAATATTTTTCATAAATGTTATGTCTTCCATACTAATATATAAAATATATGCATGCACATATACAGCTGGACACTTCTATGTTCAATGAAACAAATGTACCTCCACCCATTCTAATCTAGTACCAGCACATATAAATTTTTATTACTCTTTTGAAAACACAGTATGGTTTACACAGCTAACTCTAAACATGTTTCTTGGGATAAATCAAAGAATACAATGCTAAAACTTAAGAGAAGGAAAAGGAGCTTCTCTTCTGTAAAACGAGTTGGACAACAAAGGCCCAAAGGCAATCTCCAGAGTGACGGAGGCAACATCCACAGGGAGGATCATGTCTAAAACAGTATTCTTCCCACTCGTACCTCTATTCTCCTGTGATGTTATTTTTCCCAAATTAAGGCGAAGTCTTTGCAAGAAAGAACAGCAAAGAGTGGGAACTCTAAACAGAGTTGGGACAAGAAAATGGAAAGGGAAAAAGAGTGATGCCAAGGAGGAAAAGGCAGAGAAGTAGAATCTTTTTTCTGGATCCTGGTGCTCTGTGATAGATCCTCTCCTGTAGCAACCACCTATACCACCCTCAAATACTCCTAGAGACAGGACTTCCAGAACCAAGTCTGTTAACAATGGGAAAAATGGGAAAAAAATACAGCAAAACAACTGAAATTGATTAACGTCAACAGAAAGGCTGTGACTTTCCTTTTCTCAAAGTGAGAATCAATGAAGAGAAATAAAATTGAGCTTTCAAGTAGGTCATGCGATCTAGGAGAATTGCAAAACATCTTATTTAACTACCAAATATTTCCTACAAATACAGTGAATTTATCCTTTTATTCTTCATATTGCTTCTAAAAGTATAATAACAAAGACCTCCATTTACCATCTCATGACCCACACATATGGACTGAGATATTTAATTAGTAGACATTGTAACTACCAAAACCATATGCACAGCTCCATACAAAAAGTTTTTTGTTTCTATAAATGCAAAATTCTTACATTTATTTGAGTGATAGCCCATAGGTAATGCTGAGGATTTTACTTTTATTTAGATCAAAAGGCTAAGACTCCCAAGTTCACAATGAATTTTTCATTCAATACTAAAGACAGATGTAAAATGGCATATGAAAGCAATTTCAGGGACAATGTCTGGATTCAATAAGTACTTTATAGCAAACAAGATGGACAATGAAACTTTTTTATTGGCCAAAATGATATAAAAATGTATCACATGTATTAGCAGTGGTCATTTATTCAACCATCTTTCATTTTATTTGAACATACAGTAAGCTGACATAAATTGAAGTCACTTCTGTGTTTAGTGACATTTATATACTGCTTCTCACACTGAACACATATATGATAACTATATTCCATTTTAAAACTATATATTAAGTTAAAAAAAAAAGTCCATTTCTATCTATGTGTTCTTTTGCTACATCAATCTTTCAATTAAAGTTCCCAGATGCCTCTCAGACCAGTACCAGACCAGTATATGTTTAATGTGAGCAAAAGTTTACCCCTGTTAGAAGAATATCCGTTAAAAGTTTTGAAAATAATCGATGCTGGGCATGGATGCAGAGAGAAAGGAATGGTTTTATGCTGCTGGTAAAACTGCAAATTCGTAAAACTTCTATGGAAAAAAATATGGAGATGCCTCAAGGAGCTAAAAGTAGACCTGCCATTAGATCCAGCAGTCTGACCTCTGGGGACTTACCCAAAGGAAAAGAAGTTGTTTTATAAAATTATGTTTGAGCACAAATGTTTATTGTTGTGTAAGTCACAACTGCAAAGATGTGGAACCAACCTAAGTGTCCATCAATTCATGAGTGGATTAACAAAATGCGGTATACTTTGGAATACTACTCAGCCATGAAGAAGGATGAATTAAGCCCTTTTGCAATAATTTGCATGAAAACAGAGACCATTATGCTATGTAAAGCATCTAAAGAATGGAACAACACACACCACATGTACTCACTATTAAATTGGAACTGAAGAGCATGTGTGTGCTTAGAGGGAAATAAAACTTAATGGGAATAAAATAGGGGAGGGCAGAGGAGAGAAGGGGCAAAGCCTATATAACAGGTCCAATGAACACTATTTAGGTGATGGGGATATTTATAAGTATGCTTCAAGCATCATAAAAGTAAGCTATGTTACCAAGAATATTTGTACCCCTGTAATACTTTGAAATTTTTAAAAAAACCTCCTATATTTTTAATTCTCCAAGCACTAATGTTTATAGTAGATGCTCAATAAATGTTGGGAAATGGGGGAATATCATGAGATATTTTTCTTTCTTCCCTCTATAGGGTCATCTAAAATAAAATTTACCTACTAGTTACTTTAATGCACTCAATATTAATATGAAGCCAGTAGATGAACTAATACATGCAAACACAAGTGAGGAACTCAATTCCATTAAAGTTGAGGGAGGGAGAAAGGGGAAGAAAGAAAAAGGATTGTTCCCAAGTAACGGATACCATGTAAGGATATATGGCGCACCTCCTGGGTGAGAGACACAACTACAACAGAGATTTACCTACCAAATGCAAACACTGGAAACTAATTGGTTGACCTCAAATGAAAAATAAATAAATAAAAATTTAAAAAGTCATTTCAGAGATGATGTATGATATGTAAAGTGTTTGGAAGAAAGCTAAAACATGGAGGAATCTGAAATGTTATATTTCTGTTAAAAATGTCTAGGAGTGGTCTCCCTAGTACAAGTTGGATCTATCAGGTGTGGAACACAAATGTCTTAACACTGTAATTAGGTAAATGAGGTGAAGGCTATGTTGATAAGTAGAATGTAAGCACTCCAATTTGTACAAATAATCAACAGATTGAATCCCATAATGGCATAAATATATTCATGATCTATATAGTTTTGAATGACATACAAATTACTTAATTAAAAAAAACTGGGAAAAAAGAGAAGAGAGAAGAGGAAGAGAGGAGGAAAATGAGACAAACATAGAAGAGGTAAGGAAGGAACAGGAAATGTTGAAGGAAATGGAATTGTTGATGTTGAATGCCACCTTGCATTAGAAGGTTGCCTGGCTTTCCTGCATGGTGATGAGGAAGACACTGTCTTCTCTTGAATTATTTCAATGTAGGAACTCTTCATACTTAATAAGATATTCTTTTTGTGCATCACAATCTATTTTATTCTGAACAACATAAGGATTTATTTCAGCATAAGCCAGAGAATAGGTAAAGAAAACAAAAATACAGTCCATCTTTTCCAGAGACAATTTGGATATCAATACACCAATTCATATGATTCACAGGCCACAAATCAATGCAGATTGCTAAAATACTGACTCAATGAAATGGAAAAATCATTACAGTTTTTCATTTTATAAATGACAGAGTTCTCATATTTTAATACATTTCCTTGATGATCATGTTCAAATCCTGAGCAAAGCAGATAAAGTAGAGCGCAATTTTAATAAACTGATGAGTCTGGATTCTGGAAATATTAAGATGTTAATTGCTTCTTAATGACTTACAAGATATTACTCATTTTTTGCTATTAATGTAATGGATAATATATAATGGTAAATAGAAGGTTCTATTCTATTTAATTAACATTCAGAAAATTAGCTGCCAAAGCTAATGGTAATTGTAAGAATTTTATATATATATAATTTCATGTTCTTTGGTATTTTGCATTTTTTGTGCTTCCCAATTATAATGGTTATAATTTTGACTTTTCCTTGAACTAGTGAGGTTTTTTAAAAATTATTTTGACAATATAGAACACTACAGATATGATATCTCTATAGGCAAACTACCTCAAGAGCCGTTTTACTTTTTCTTACAAAGCCAATATGAGTTATTCATTAGCTATGACAGGTATATAGTCAAATATTCTCCACACACACACCCAAAAATCTCTTCTTTTGTATGTACTAAAAAGAAGTACAGTTTAGCACAGGGTCTGCAAGCAGCATCCCTCCGATCAAATCTGCTTGTGGCCTGTTTTTGTAGGGCGGGTAAGCGAAGGATGATATTTACATTTTTAAGTGGTTACAATTTAAATGATTAATAAGTACATAAATAATATTACACACAATATTTCATATATACATGAGATATGTATATGTGTGTGTATCCCCTTCCCTTTCCTATACACTATTTTCCATTTTTTTAAACTTTACTCAAATTAATTTGAGGGTACAATTTTTTGGTTACATGGTTCTCACTTCTAGGGTAAAGTCCATTTGTAGGAGAGCCCGGGGGAACCCATACACTATTTTTAGATACACACTTTTCAGCCTAAACTGTCGAGTGTTTTAGCAAATCTTCTGATGCTCTATTTCCTCCTATATACATTATACATAGATTTATTATCTGATAAAACTCAGTTTCAGGTGTGAAATGCTCAGAAATGAGACTAGGTGAGTAGCAGTTTGGACAATCACTATTCCTTCTTTAACACATTGTCACTGTTGACATTTGCCCTGTCTCCATGCAAAGGCTCACTCTGTCTACCTACCTACCTATCATCTGTCTATCCATCCATCCATCTATCCATCTATCTAGAGGGAAACAAACAGACAAGACAGAGACAAAGGAAAAGAGAGAGATAGAGACAAAGGGACAAAGGGAAAAAAGAGATAGAGACAAGGAAACCACACTTAGATTTTCTAGACTAAGCAAAGCTGTGTAGCCTGAGAATTCTGTTTCTGAAACTGAGTGGACAGCAAAGAGAAGAGGGTGTAGCGAAGACAGCGCTTGAAAATGGTTTATGTTGCTCTAAGGTATAGATTTTTCTTAACCATACTGCTACATTTTATTTATTATCCTGCTTCTGCATACTATAATGCTGATCTGCCAATTTATATAAATTCTGACATTCAAATATTAAAAGGAGGAATTGACTGGACAGAAGGCAGGGTGTATTCACAAAAGTCTGTTATATTTTATTACAGACATTTATCAAAAAGGCTTGCGTTGATTTTCCAGGAGGAATTTTGAGTGAGTAGGTAATCACCAATTCAAAAAGTTAGCCACTTTTTCTCTTCTAGATGGTGAAAAGAATGTGAAATTCTCTTACTAATCTGTCAGGGTGTGTGACTAACATAATAAATAAAGAAGTTTTCTAGCTCTATTTCTCTTAGAAAGGCTAGACATGTTATAATTCTATGCAAATACTTTGTAGGGTAGGTATAGGAAACAAAGAAACAAACTACAATGAGATGCTTTACTAAGTACTTAGAGTTTGCTAAATTATAAGAATAAGGAAAGAACTGATCTTTCATATTGTTTATATATGATAATAATCACGACTTCCTTTTCAATGCAATGGTTTATCCCTTTGAATATTATTTACAATCTTAAATGTATGACCTCAGTCACATTTTAGTTTTATAAGAAGAAAAAAATACAGCACAGTAACATTTTGAGCTTATTTAAATGGCACAGGAATAATAAATCCTCATATTATGAATGCCATTTTAGAAATTAATTAATCATTTCTCACATAATTCTCAAAGAATTTCAATGCTGGTTTGCCCAGTAAATAGTGGGTTATGCTATTGCTGTAGGGTGGTTCTACTTTATCGGCTAAAAACAAAAGCTGTCATTGTGAATAACAGAAAATTTAGATTATGCAAGGTGTTGAGAGGCACATTTCTTATCATGAATTTAATTTGCCATGTATTAATAGTTCTTTAGGCCTGAGTCATAAGAAATGCAAAAGTAGAAAATAATGTATATACAGTTGTCCAAAGAGTACTATTATAGAATCCTCACACTCCTTAATAACAAAATAAGTGTCATAAACAAAGGCTGAATATGTATGATGTTTCACTGCATAGCTACTGGCACTTTCGGGCTGACAGACACTTTCTCTGGATATATGCCATCATAATTTCTTTCCTTATTCGTTAGATTCTGAATACAAATAGATTTCAAATTGATTTAGAAACACAAATATCATGTAAATAAGATGATTCGAAAATATGTGTTATTTGTAAATAATGTTCTGATGTTTTAAGATTTTGAAGAATTATTATTTCATTCCAAAATCCAGTATTTCTAAATATTAATTAGTTTCTATGTTCTTTTTGTATTATCTTAGAAGATCACATTTGACCATATTAGAATCTGCAAAAATCCCCACAGACATACTAAGTTGAATAATTCATAAATAGAGTATTTTTATTCTTAAAAAAGCAATGTTCATACAGGCTGTCACCTATTTTTGCTTTCAAAATGTAACAAATCCCTGAAAAGAAAATAGAGGGAGAAATATGAAAACTTGTGTTGGACTATTTTTTTCCGTAGTTGTACTATGTCACCGTCACCTTTGCCTGGTTCTAGAATATAGTTTTGGAAATTTTTTAGCATATGCATGTATTTCACTATGACATATTACATTTTATTCCACAGAGAGGAAAGGTTGGCAATCTGATGAATTGCTACTTTGTGATTATGCCAGAAAATATTTCTTCCATCTCTCAACCTCTCATCAGCCCAATATAATGTATTTGATTTTTTGAATCTGAAACTTTAAGAAATCTGCAGGTAATATATAAAACATGGCATACAGAACCCAGAAGTAAGTGTGAAACATATCAGACAACACACACACAGCTCTCTAAGACCAAACATAATTCAAGGATTAATCTTAACTGGAGAATTAAACCTAAACTCATAATACTTGCGTTAAGCTCAAAGTTATAAAGAAAATATATTTTAAAGGAATGAATCAAGAATTGAAAGCAAAACATCTTTTGAGAGCTAATTAAATTATGGGCTCAATAAATGGTTCTGCTTGGGCAGGGGTCAACCTGATAGTACCAAATTAACATGAAAGGCACAGGAGATGTATTGAGTAATATGTCATTACATGTTGAACAATTGAGCCTATTGCCAACCTGATAGAATAGATGCCGATTCTAATAAAAATCTGAAGATAACCAAAAGATAAACAAGCCCCTCGGTTTTCAATGTATGTCAACCATTAGCTTCTAAAATAAGGCCTAGAAGGAGGTATCAGAGAATTTATGGACTTGGGGTTATTTGAGTGTTGCAAGGGTTTGATACAGGGATAGGAATAAGTTTTTAACAATAAAGATTTCACATCTGATGAAGGGAGAGAAAGACTGACATTGTATCCTGTCATTCATGACTTAGAAGTGAGTCTGAATTTCTTCAAAAGGGCTTCTATGACCAACAGATGATATTTTAGTCATGAAATAGTTATGTTCTGAATTTTTGCACAGAATATCTACAGATCTTTATAAACACCTATCAGATGAACTCGCACTTGTGTTCATTTCATGGCTTCCGATAATCTTGGATATCCGGTTTCTTTCATGACCTTTATCCACCCTGTTTCATTCTTAACTGGTCAGTGCTGCATATACACATTGATTTGTAGACAAAGCATTGTCAGATAGAATCAATATATCATTCCTTTGGTATGGAAACTGGCTCTTGCCTAGTTTACTTTCTTTTTTTTTAGCAGATCAATGGGCTAAACTGATATATTACAAATTGGGGGTACAATTAGTATCTGTCTTCAGGCTTGTTAACATGGGAATACAGCTTGATGGGTAGAATTTAGATGAAAAATAGCTTCAAAACTGTTATATCTGGGTTCAGAAATTGCCTCCAGAATATAAATAGTTTTAAAGAAATTTAATTATTTTCTAAAAACAATAGCTACTTTTCATATTTTTAGTATTTGCTTGGTTTAAGAAGATGTTTTCTCAATAGATTAGGTTCTTAATAAAATATAATATAAAATAAAACACCCTCTTTATTAACATTTCAGGAAAAGGAGTTCTTTTTTAGTCTGTAATTCTTGATATAGAAAGAAAATAAAGTGGAGCATTAGAGTGTAAGATTCTTGAAATAAAGTATTAATTTTAAATAAAATTTGGGAGAAAATTAGCTTTGTCCTGTTATCTACATCAACAAGTCTATACTTAACTAACTTTTTAAAAGAAGAATGTTACGAATGAGCTATTTACACTTATACAATTCCTTTAATGCCTTCTTCTTTGCCTATTTCTTACTTTGTACTGTGGGGTTCATCTCACTGATGACCAAAGACCAGAGTCCATTTTCTTTCAAACTCATCAATATATTCATTAACAGGACTTCATCAATCTCAGTGCACTATGAAAACATTAAATCTTATTTCAAGATTAAAGCATATTAAAATTGATTTCGTAATTTGGGGATCAAGCCTTCATTATTCAGTCATTTCTTCCTTTTATATATGAGTGCATTAAAAATAATAATATGCAGAATGGGTGATCCTCAAATGAAAGAGTATCCAGTGAAGCCATTAGCCAGGTAATGGTAATAAGGTACACAATTTATTCAATTTGACCCTTAACGCAAAAATACTGTTACATATTGATTTGTTCTTCTTTACCTAGAATTCTGTAGCTGGACCTCATCAACTTTTCATTATGTGTGGTAATGAGGAGCCAGGAGAGAAAATAAACCCTAAACCTTTTTTGCAGTATACTGCAATGCACGGTTCAAGGATCTGATGGTCTAGAGTTGAAACTTAGCTCTACTTAGTTATCATGAATGGTCATACCAATAAATATCTGATAAGCTTATGTGTGTATGTGTTAAACGAGCTCATTCATCCAAATACCAGTCAACATATCATTTTTTCTATTATTATAGAGTTATTATTTAAGGAGATAGAAATACAGCTGTAAAAATGAATATATAGCCCTTGCCCTCCAAGATGTTACTTTGGAGTGAGACTGGCAGATTTTACACAATTACACACTAACTTACCTAATTACCATTGTGATTATAGCAGCAAGTTTCATCACTTAGTAGGATCATTCTTAAAGATTCATGTTAAAGATATTATGATTTAATTTGTGTTAAGAAAGATATTCCAGAATTGTCTTGGCCAAGCATTAGGAAGCAGAGAAAACATATCAATTAGAAGGGGGAAGAATGCAACGTGGGGGGAAGAGGCAAAGGCCAGGGAGAGAGCTGTAAAAAGATCACACAGGGCCTTGTAGGATGTTTTACCAAAAAAGGCAAAATAATATTATGAAACAGTGTCAAGTAGAAGATTAACATGATGAGGGCTAAGGGTGGTTTAGGTGGAAGACGTCATAAATGGTCTCATATTCCTAGAGAGAAATGCTGCTACTTTCACTGGGATGGCAGCATTATGAATAGAACAAAGGACACAGATTTGCAATATCTAGGAGAGGAAGTGTACTGGATTTGGTGAGTAGATCCAGGGATGAGGGAAAGGGAAGAAATCAAATTGATATGTGTACAAGAATTACTGGAATGAAAATTTCCTGGATAGTCAATATACTTACTAAGGAAAGGCTTGATGGAAGAGTACCATAAAAAAAAATACAAGAGGAAATGTTTCAAGTAGGTAGTTGAATATCTAGACTTGAAGCTCAGAAATTAGGCCCAGGAGAGAGAGTTCTACATTTGAGAGTTATCAGTTTATGGAAAGCAATTGAAACCAGGAAGTCAATGTGATTGTCTAGGGGGATAATATAGAACAAAAAATTAAGAGAACTTCCAAGTAAGTCTAGACCAGCGGTGGGTCACAACCCCTTTGTAACAACACAAATACATTGTGGCATTAGGAAGGTTGAGAACCACTGGTCTAGACGAACTCAATCATTGAAAGATTAGATGAAGGAGTTTTACATATTTTTTTTAAAAGGAGAAGGAGCCAGAGAAGAAGAGAAATTCTCAGAGTTCAGGGCATGGAGAAAGATGAACACCCTGCTTAGCCCATGGTAAATATTAGGTAAGTATTATCTATCAGTGATACCAATAGCATAACATACAGTAAGTAATGCAGCATAATACAGAATAGCTCAGGTAAGTTAGCACCTTCAAGGAAGAAAAAAGTCTTTATATAAAACTCCATTCCTTATAGTTCCATAACATTTTTAAATGACACTTCTCTAGGGTAAATATAAAACTGACTTGTTTTATAATCCTCTGTGCTTATTCTTACTATGCTTATCAATAAAGTAGGATCAAAACAAATTCTAAAGATTTTATTCCAAATTGCTAAAAACAAACAAACAACAACAACAACAACAAAAAGGCAGACACATACGGCATGTCCTTTCCCGGCTGCAGATGGAATTCCTCTGCCCAGTTTTGCTAAATATTTAGAGCTACATCAATATCCAACCCAAGTCATTTAATCCTTGGCAGGATTTGGAATTCAAGTGAGTCCCAATAAACAATGAATGCTAGAATTTTCACCCTGGAAATAGTGAAATATCAGGGTTAAACCCTGAACCAATTTTTTTTTTTCCGAACCAATTTTATTATTGAATAGTTCTTGTATACTTCCTATGACTGATAAACTTTCCTGGGGATTGCAAAGAACAAAACATTGTTTTAACACTGGTCAACACTTTCTCTGGGCTTGGCCAGGATTGAAGTCAACAAGCCTGGCCCTTTTCATTACTGACTGCACTATCTCTTTTAGAGAGCCAATTATAGATTTGTTTGTCCTTAACTCATCCCACATTATTGAACAGTATGAGCCAAACATTGAACTAGATGCTGGGAATACAGAGTGAAAATAAGACAGATTCGCTTTGGGGAGGACTCAGGGTCCAGTAAGGGTGCCATCTTGAAGCAGAATGTGCAAATAGGGTCATCACTAAAAGCCAAAATGAGAGGCTTAATTTAATAGAAATCAATAATTATTTACATCCTTTTTTGAACTGTAGGTGACTTTAACAATTATTTAGAAAACTATCCCATAGATTATATGTGTATAAAATGTTCAGCTTTTACTCATTAGTATTTGCTCTTCCATAATATTTGTTGAATGTATTCCTATAGCCTTTCTTCACTGTGGGCCATCGCAACCCCTTTGTCGAAATCTATGTCTTTAAAATCTTCTTTAACTTCATGGTAGTCCCATGTCCAGTGAAATCCCACTGATTAGTTTGCAGATTCTCCCACACGCAACTTTCCTTTCCATTAACACCATGCACATCATCAACTCTCACTCAGCAGGTGCTTGGGGGAGCCCGCTCATCTAGGGTCTTAATAGCCAATAGCAAAATTTCAAGTATTTTGTTATTCTGTTATTAAATTAGAAACATGTGAAAGTCACACAAAACCTGAAAAAGTTTTAAGTTTAGTGAATGTAATTAATAAGAGGATTAGAAATAAGGGCAATTACATATCTAATTTAATGACAGTAGTTTTATTGGTAAAAGAATAAACAGATTGGAATGTAACTCCATTCTGGAGACCATAGTTGCATTGCAAACAGAGATTGGCTACAGACACACGAGTTTGTCAAAAAGAAAGGACAGTATTTTAAGGTGATTAACTAGCTATATGAAATGCACAGTCAAGAGTCTTATTCTGTGTATGGGCTGCTATAAGAAAATACCTTAGACTGAGTAATTTACACACAACAGAAATTTATTTCTTATAAAGGAGGATAGGAAATCCAAGGTCAAGTCACCAAGAGGAGTCTGGTGAGGACACTTACTCCGGGATGGGGCCTTCTAGCAGTGCCCTCATCTGGTGGAAGGGGTAAGACAGCTCTCTGGGACCTTCTTTATAAGGCCACTAACCCCATTCATGAGAGCAGTGCTTTGGTAACACTTTGGTAACTTCCTAAAACTCCCCATCTCCTAATCCAATATTACCACTTTGGGGTTAAGATTTTAACACATGAATTTTAGGGAATACCGACATTCAGACTATAGCAATATATTTTATTTATAAATATGTTTCATATCCATTTTAATCAATAAAATTTTTAATAAATTAGTATGTATAGGTAGGTGTGGTGGCTACAGACACACGAGTGGCTACAGACACACGTAGCCACTTTTAATCAATAAAATTTTTAATAAATTAGTATGTATAGCTAGGTGTGGTGGCTCATGCCCTGTAATCCCAGAACTTTGCCGAGTTGGGTGGATTGTCTGAGCTCAGGAGTTCAATACCAGCTTGAGCTAGAGCAAGACCCCATGTCTAAAAATTAGCCTGGCATTGTGGTGGTCACCTATTGTCCCAGCTACTCAGAAGGCTGAGGCAAGAGAATCACTTAAGCCCAGGAGTTAGAGGTTGCTATGAGCTATGAAGCCAGGACACTCTACAGAGGATGACAAAGTGAGTTTCTGTCTCGAAAAAAGAAAAAAAAGTGTACACATTTTTATTTTGGTTAGCTGGTCATTAATGTTTACAAATATACCTATCAACAGCAGCCACTCTCTGCTAAAATCCATGTGATATACAAAAGCAATACTAACAACAAAAAATCAGAGAATTCCCAGGTATAAAGTAACAGCCTCATATCTACCACCAAAGGCTTTCCGCAAAGTTTTCCTTTCTAAATTTTCACAGCGTTTCACAAAGACTGTCACTCCCCTCACCCTTCTAGTCACCATTCATCAAAGCTGTCCCACAAGTTTCCATCTTTTGCCCTAATCAGCCACAGTCTGACTTTGCAATATTCAAGAACTGGCTCGAGTCTTCCCTTCTCCACAGAATTGGTGGAGTCCTGCTAATCAGCTCTGGCTTGGACTTCTAGGCATCATGCAGTATCTGTGCCGTGTTTCCAGGGATAGGATTATACATAGCATAAGGCAGGCCCATAATTGTCCATTGCGCTAGCTGACAAACGGGCTCTAACCTTGTGGTCACAGCAGAATACACAGGGATGGCTCTCCTTACTGAGCTCTGGCCATGCTGATCCATATCTTCTCTGTAATTCCTCTGTTAGGTATATATCGAAAATTATTTGGCCTTCCCATCAGTGGTCCCTCTGAGACAGCCTGTAGTATGTGTTATTCCTTAAACTCTGCTTCTGAGGCATCAAAAGAAACACACAGCCACTACAATCCCACCCTTCCATAAACCTGCTTAAAAACTCAAACGTGCTCTTAAAGCTGCTCAGAAATCCTAGAGAATGACTGTAGGAAAGTCTCCTTTCTCATTTTTCATCAGAAACTATTTCAAACTTCCCCTATATTCTCTCTCCTTCTCCAGCAGAGAGCCAATATTAGGTACCAACCAGAACCCTCTTAGCTTCTGGTTGCTCACCCTTTTGTTAGAGGTCTAGATATGTGTGCTCTGGTAGCCTCTATTTCAAAATTGATGTACCCCCTGAGATGAAAATTGTATCCATTCTTTTTACCTCCTCAGAAACGTACCTCTTTCTTCTATTTGAACTGTTCCCTCTATAGTTATTTCAAATGTCTGCGATCCATATTTCTTCCCTTCTTTATCTCTACTCCTTCTTTCTTCCAACGTACCTGGACTCTCTTCTCTCCTAACTCCGTTAAAATCACCCATGCAATTTTGTTGTAGGTATTGAGGATGTGAGAGCTCTGGTTTGTGACTAGACATTTTAAATGAAACTATTATTGAGAAACTGGATGTTACTGGACTTAATTACTGAATTGAGATCATCATTTTGAGTTAAAAGGTTCAGAAAATCTTGTACCAACTAAGATAGTCATCCAAAGCAAAAGACAGTGGGGAAGTAGAAAGTCCTTATTTATTTTGTTTATATTGATGAGACAGCTGAGGCACAAAGAGATTCAGAAACTTCTCAATATTCTAAAACTAGAAAGTAACAGATCTTGACTCTGAAGGCAGGAAGCTATGCTCCTGTCGTGTTTACCTGCCATTAAACTCCAATTTATAGTTTCCTAAACTTTATTCTTTCAATAGTATGCCTCAGAGGCTCTCCCAATAAGTGTGTACTGATCTCGGCATTTAACAGCTACATTATATTTTATTACATAAATATCCTATAATGTATTTAACCAGTTGCATATTGATGAACATTTAGGTTTTTAGTTTCTCCTATAACACTGTAAAAAGTTAGATAGATTTTCCTATGGATATAATTTTTGTGCACTTGTTAAAGTACATTGTCATGGCAGATGTCTAGGTAGGGAATTGCTAAGTCTAAGGGCCTTTCTGTGAAGTGACAGATACTACAAAATGCTCCCAAAGAAGTTGCACCAATTTTAATGAAGGTAAGGAGGAAGGAGTCAACAATGGCAGACAGCTCAGAGACACCAAGGAAGATAATGTTTACTGGTAGCCCAATTATGCAGTTGAGAAAAGTAAACTTAAGTGATTGACTCACTAAATATTATAGAATTAGCAAGTGAAAGACATCCAAGCAGTGTGGTTCTTAAGAGAATGCAGGTTGATCAGGAGCTATGATAGAATCCAACTTTAAATTTTCAGTAACCAAAGCAGACCTGAAACAGGAAATCCAGACTAGTTTCCATTCTAACTGAAGGCTCTTCTACCTCATATTTAAGGGGAAAAGAAGCCTTTCTACCTTATATTAAACTGAAATGAGCCTCCTGGTAACTTCCACCCAAGAGCTCACTTGCAATCTCTTCAATGAATAGAACGAGGTGAAAGTCTCCTTACATAGACAGTTATTTGGAGCCAGTGGGTAATCAATTTCCACATCTCTGCTTCCACCAATGACTTCCCTAATACCTCAACATTTTTCTCCTTTAGGTAAACACTCTCACTTCTTTGAACTATCTCTTAAACGACTAGCCTGACTGCCCTCATTTTAAACCAGCTCTGGTTTGTGAGCACTTCTCTTGTGCTATGGTACCAGAAGAAAATACATTATATGTTCAAAAGAAACTGTCCTGACCACTTAGTTACAATTCTATGGGATACGTTTAAGACTTCCTAACTCACAGGATATTACAGAACATGTTTCCACTGAGTCTTAGGAAAATGTCTCCTTTTCTCAGTGTCAGGCTTTCTTCTGCCTCTTGGATGCAATAAAAGGGTGGGGCATGGTAGGAAATAAGATGGGGAATTAGTAGCTTACTACCTTTCTTGGGAGAAACATTTTGGCATCTCATTCACTCTACAGAATTCTGAAACATTTCTACAGGTAAGATCTCCAGGCTTAGGTACCTCATGTCCACTTAGTCTTGATTGTAACTCAACTGTTCCGTTGTGACATCAGATGATTTATTTCATTTTTTCTTTAAATTTCAGATTAATATGAGGGTACATGGAATTCCATTACATTGTTTGCAGTTGTAAGGTAAAGTCCAGGTCATAGACATGTCCTTCATTCAGGAAGTGTGCCATATATCTGCATAGTATTCCTTTTGGGTAGAGCTTGCCAAACGCTCTCTTTCCCTGGTTGAATTTAATTGAGTTTTTATCTCAAGTGAGCATATAGTTGTTAATCTACTAGTTTCAGTTTAGTATTGAGTACGTGTGATGCTTGTTTTTATATTCCTGTGATACTTGGAACCCTGTTCTACAAATCAGTCCAGGTTGTTACAAATGATACAAAATCTCCATCTTTTTCATGGCTGAATAGTATTCCATGGTATACATACATCACAGTTTATTAATCCATTCATGTGTTGAAGGGAGTTTTGGTTAAGAAAATGAAGCCATGCCTTGTAACTGCAGCAATACAATATACAGTATCCACAAACCACAGCATGAATTTGCAGGCCATGTCTTCTGTAGATACAAAGCTTTCTCCTCTACTGCTATCACCTCTACTGTTCACCCATGGGACTTCTTTTTAATCCTTATAGCCCCTGAAGTGAAGTTCCAGTGACCTTTACCTCATTTTACCTCACACTGAATCTCTAAAACTGCCGTACCTGTCTAATTTCATCTCATTTATTATGAACCCTGCCAGTGCATGAACAATAGATAACTTACTTTTATATGACCTATGGTATCTAAAGCATAACTGGATATTCATAAATGTTTTCTTAAATAATTCAGAAGAGTCTACCTTAGATCATCTTCCCATGGAAGCTATTTTTCACTTGCTGGCCATGCCAAGCTTTGACTCCAAGTTTCCTGCCTTTAACTGGTAATAAAACAATATCCACTTCACAGGGACCTTAGGAGAGTGTAATGAATGTTATAGAATAAATCTGGCTCATACTCATCATTTTGTAATCCTATCATTCATACTATTATTTTTCTACTAAAAAGCTTGCTGTTTTTTATTATAATATTTACTTAGTTGCTTCTTTCTCTGACTCTCTGGTAGATCAAGGTCAGGGCCTGGATCTGACTTATTTGGGTACTTGGCACAAAAGAAATATTTGTTAGATCAAAAGGTACCTCACATTAAACCATTGGTTCAACACATTTTCCCCCGTACTTTAAATGTATCTGTTGGCATAAAGTTCAGAGGGAGAAGTTTGCTGACATTTCTTCACTTGGAACTCCCAGGTAGTTCTGGGTTTAGCAGGCCTCCTAGCACTCACTTCCTATTTTCTGTCCTCAGTAGACCACCTGCCTCCTTACTGGCTTGAGCTTTGTTTTTTCTATCCTGATTTCTTAAAAAAGCAGCTTCCTTCTTGAGACAGAAACATATTCAATGTTGTAGAGCACTTCAGAATTTCTGTTCCTCCTAATTAAAGTTCCACTTGCAATTTGTAAATAGATAAAGAATGCATAATTTTCTCCCTAGAAAAATTAAAATACTAACCACCTGTCTATTTTTGACTTAAGAAAGGCTCTATTTTGCCCTGTGCCTTGTACCCTTTACTGATAGCTTTATGGTATACTTTAGCCATTGTATTTCCTCCAACCCCATCCCCAGTCTCTTCTCATCTTGTATCATATAAAAAGGGAAACATAAGCAGAACGATCTACAATCCAGGGTCACTCAGTTTCCACAAAAAGAGAACGCAAATGTATTTTGACTCCATTTTAATACTGAGCAGCCTACTTGGGGTTCTTTGTGGGGAAAAGACCATTAACCAAAAATATTTCAAACTCCTTTGAAGCAAAGGTTGAAACATTCTCTTATCTTGAGTGTTTGCTAGGGAATAGAACAAAAAATAAAATTCTCCAGCCACTTCTTGTTATTTCTTAAGCAAAAAATACTAAGTTGCAAAGAAAAGGAATATTCAAAGGAAAGGGCCCAGGTTTGGAATAATGGAGGTGACCAAAAGACAGAGCATCAGGGTTTAGAGACATAAGATCTAGGTGTGACTGTTGGTCTTAATGCTTCATGCTATGACCTTGAGCAGGTTATAATTTCTCCAAACCTCATTATCCTCATGTGTAAAATGATGACAGAAATGTACTTTGTTTTCTTTATAGGGTAGTTGTGAGAATTGGATGTGTGTGCAAGTGCTTGTAAAAAATGGTAAGAAACTATGCAAATGCTGTTCTTAATTTCTATCAGGAGGCCTTTTCATCCACCCATGCACATGCTTCATCAGCCGGCGCTCACATCTTCTGGTTGGCGCTCTGCCACATCATTTCCATTCACTAAAGCCATCAACATTCCAGTAGAATATTGATCTGAGCCCCAGAGTAGAAAGCGAGACTAATTCATTTCTGACTTAGTAAAAGACAAAGAAAAGATTTGTTACTTCAGGTCAATTTTTCACCATGCACAAGAAAAGCAAGGAAACCATACAGATATTGTTAACAAGAAAGCTCACCCTGGCACACACCTCTGTATGGAAAGAAAGGCTCCTACAGAGAGAGGACTATTGTTCCTTATGTCACACATCGACAAGTTGAAATCATGATACGCTCCATTCCAATCATCCATCAATAGCAAAGAAACACTTCTATGTTTATAACCAGTGCAATTTTCCTGTTCAATTCCCTGTAAAGACATCAATTCCACTCACTTAAACTAAGGAGAACAAAAATCACCAGATAACCACATTAGGTCTGCTTACTAAAAAAGCCAATCAGCATTTTAAAAAAGAATGTGAATCAGCAAAACAATATAAAGCACTGAAAGTTTAGAAAAGCTTTGTCAAACTAAAGGTATAGCTAAAGGTGGTGAAGGAGAAATAAATATAGCCAGGAGGGAAGAGAAGGGCACTGGGAGAGGTAGGTGTCAGGAATCTGCTCCTCATAGTCTTTGGGGTCACGAAAAGGTCTCTTGACTTTACTTTGTCCCATTTCCTTAATTATAAAACGAAATAGAAGAATTTAAATAATCCAAAGCACAATTGAATCAGACAGACCTGAATTCAAATTTCAGTTCTAGCACTAAGTAATGAAGTCACCTTGGGGAAAAAAAAAATCACTATATTATTAGGCCGTTGGTACCTTCATCTGTTAAGTGGAATAAAATTATCTCCTTTAAAGATTATTATAGGGAATAAAATGCATTTAAAATAACTGGAGCTTTGTAGACACTTGAACCATCTTAATTATCTGCCACCCTCAAGAGTTTACGTCTCTGTTTATTGTGTCAGGATAAGTCCAAAATTTCATTTATAATAATTGTTATTTATGGAGCACCAACTCTGTGCCTAATGCTGTCTTTAATCTTAACAAATTCTGCAAGTAGTTATGATTGTGCCCCTTTTACATATGACAAACTGCAGGCCAAAGAGACTACAAATCTTTCCTAGTATCACGTAGCCAGTAAAGGATAAAGCAGAAATTAAAAACCTGGTACGAGTCCCTCTTCCAGTGGGATTGTAATAATAACAATAATAAATATCTTTTAACCTAATAACAAGAAAGTTCACAACAGTAATGTTTTATGGCACTGCAGCTTACTGAGCTCAACTTACAGATGTGTGGGCTAAAGAGCAATGGCCTGCCGAGGCTCTGATGGAATGACTAGACAGGAATGCCGTGAGGAGCTACAGATAAGAGCAGAGTCAGAGCCATGGTGGTGGCCAGCCTGACTCCCCTCCCCTTGCAGCTTTCTTTCCACAAGACAAGCTATATGATCTATGCATCACTGGCCTAAGCTCAACCACAACATTTGGTTCCAGAACTATGTGCAGCCAAAATTTAATGTGGATATTTACTGATACAGCTTTGCAGCAGAGGCAGCTTATTATCCCCCAATAAACATTCCCTCCTTCTTCTATATAGGGCCCTCCATTTTCAGCTGGGCATATAACTATAATAAAGATCACATTTCCCAGACTCCTTAAAAGCTAAATATGGCTATTTGACTTTGTTCTGTATAATGCAATTTAAATGGACATATTCTATGTACAAACTATTCCTAGATGGGAAATGGCGTGGGTAGCTTCTTCACTGCTTCTTCCTTCTCCACTCTTCCTTGATTCCTTTTTTTTATAGGATAGCATGTAGACATGATGGTCAAATCTTGACCTGCCTTCTTAGATGGCACATGGACTTTTTATGTCGAATTTGGTTTCAGGAGCAAGATAAAAGAACCCTGGGCTCCTGATGATCGTGGAACTCTCATCTTTGATTGGACTGCTTATTTCTATGTTGAATTTACATGAGTGCTATAGACTAAATATCTGTGTCTCCCCAAAATACATACGGTACAATTTAACCCCCAGTATAATGGTGTTAAGAGATGGGGCCTTTGGGTAGTGATTAGGTCACGAGGGTGAATCCCTCATGAACAGGATCATGTTCTTATAAAAGAGACCCCAGAGAACCCCCTAAACCCTCCTGCCATGTGAGATTACAGCAAGAAGATGGTAATCTGTGTATGAATCAAGAAGTGAACTCTCACCAGTCACCAAATCTGCTGATGCCTTGATCTTGATCTTCCCAGCCTCAAAACTGAGAGAAATAAACTTCTGTTGTTCATAAGCTACCCAGTCTGTGATCCTCTGTTATAGTAACCTGACTGGGCTAAACAATGAGAGAGAAAGGAACTTCTTCCCTCTATTTAGAGTGCTGTTGTCTTTCACAGACAAATTTAATTCTGACCCACATATCAAATCCCATTTATTGGTAGCCTCAGTCTAATCTACATGTTCAGGATGAAGCTTTGTCTTTCTCTTATAAGCATTTTTTTTTAAACTGTTGGGCAGTAATTGAGGATACAAAGAACCAGGTTACATTGATTGCATCTCTTAGGTAAAATCCCTCTTATAATTGTGTTCGTGTAAACACTTTTTAATTTGAAGTCCCATGTGTCCCTGAACCTTGCTCCTAAAGGGCTCTATTCTGCCCCTAACCCCCCAGGGGACCTCCAATGATGCCTTCCCAGTACTCCTTTGAGTTTTCCCTACTAAGTCCAGACTGAAATGTCATCCTTTTACTATCTCTCTTAGCTACCAATAAACTTTGAGATGCAACATGAATGATGCCTTCCCAGGACTCCTTTGAGCTTGCTCTACTAAGTCCAGACTGAAATGTCATCCTTTTAACATCTCTTTTTGCTACCAATAGACTTCTAGATGCAAAATGTCTTGATGTTTTTCAGATATTTAGATATTCCCACTGCTAGAAGCTCTATCAGCCCATTAGCAGTGCTTTTAGTTATGTGGAACAAGGAACAGACAACTTATACACAATCTCATAGATTCTAGGAATAAAAAAAAAATGTTAAATCAAGTAAATTATTTTATGACTGCCCTTCACTCCTTTTACAAGTTTCTGGTTCTTGAAATTCTCCTCTGGACATTGATCTTCAACTATATATCTACAAGGTGTTTAAGCCAACTATGAAGTTTTAGAGGGTACACAGTCCATGCAAGAACCATCCTCCCTTCTAATGCCAATTGCAAGTTTGGGAGCTTTCAAAAGCCACACTCTGTTTTGATTATTCATTAGAAAGACTCATAAAAACTCACTGAAAGATGTCATATTCACAATCATAGTTTATTATAGGAAAAGGATAGAGATTAAGATCAGCCAGGGAAAAGTCCACTGGGAAAGGTCCAGAAAAAGTGCCAAACATGGAGCTTCTACTGTCTCCTCCTCATGGAGTCATGAGCACACATACCTTCCTGACACATGTGACAATATGAACCGAGTGTTGCCAACCAGGGAAGCTCCCCTGAGCCCTGGCACTCAGAGTTTTCATTGAGGTTCCATCAAACACTGCCCACATGACTGACATTTGGTCTCTAGCCCTTCTGGAGACAAAATTGATGCCACATACCCACAACCCCCCCACCCCCCAGATCAAACACTTTTAGACTATCCAATGGCCAAAGCCCCAAGAAAATAAAGGTGTTTCCATTACATACAACATCTAAGAACCTACAGAACACCCCCAGGAACTGAGGGCCAAGCCCCAAGATAAAGTCACTACACAGCATTTCTCTTACCTTCTGAGATGCTGGACTTGACATTGACAACCCAGATACCTCACTGGGTACCCTGACACCCCATTTTATCCAGCACAACATTTACTGTTCTCTGATCTGTATCATTGCCAGCAACTTTCCCTTCAAGAGTGTGTCTTATCTCTAGACGTCCTTCTGAGGCCTGATCTGACGCATCCCTTAAGTACTAATAAGGAAGTAAGATGATGGGCAGACCAACCTGACCCAGAGCAGAAATGCTAGGATCTGAGGCAGGGTCCCTGGGGGATGCTTTTGTTGTGACCTAAAGAAAACATTCTTCACTTTGAACTAGACTATGAAAGAACATGCTGTAAGAGAAGGAAAATCTACATCCCACACCAGCTTTTTGATTTGTGCTTTTCACATGAAAGCCATTTCATCAGCAGTATTGAATATGAAGAGATATATAAATATACACATTGACCTAAGCAATGGGAAACTCACCACAGATGCAGATCTTACTCTGTCTGACAAGGGCAAGGTGACTGAGTGGGCCTGTTTCCTTCTGTTACTTCCTGAATCTATGATTTAAGTGAAATTGGGGCCATAAAATGTTTCACCGCATGTTATAAATAAACTCTCTGGCCTGAAGGACTCAACTTCAAGTTGTACATTTTTATAAAGAATACATTACAGTTTAATGTGGGAGTGGGAGGATTTAACTCAGTTCAAGAAGTGATGATTAATTAAAGTTAGTTCACAATATTTCCCAGGGCCTGCAGAGGGCATAAAATAAAGTTTTATGACTTTGTTACCATGTATACTCCCTACTCAAAGTACTATAGGTAAAACCACTTATATTTTTTGCTTGTAGAAAACAATACCAACACATCATGTTTGTTCATGTTATAATTACATATTGGCAAGTTCTTTTTCTTTTTCTTTTTTTACTACATGGTTTATGAAGTAAAAAGAAGCCATTTATGAAATGGTTTCTTGGCTTGAGGGCACTTGAATAACAATGAATGGTTTTTTTTTTTTTTCCTTCTGAAAGCCTCAGAAGCCATTTACCTTACAGAATGGAGGGTAAGTTACAAAATCACAAATATGGAAATATAATTGAGCACAGAGAGAACCAGATTAAAAGTAAGGAGTCCTGAATTCTATGTCTGAGTTTTAAATCAAATATACTCACGGGGTCTCAGTTCATCCTCTGAATATCGGTTTCATCCTTCACAAAATTGAAATAGAAGTAATGTTTACCTCACAAGGGATTATAAATATGTTTATAAAATGTACTTAAATGATAAAGTGCCACGAAAATGTGAATTGCTATTATGGTTTTCTCGTTATCAGGAATTCATCACCACTTAATAATTCACCGTGGTCCAAGACCCAGAGTACAAGCCAGAAATATAAACGTGATTGAGACATGGCCTCTCCCTGAGAGGGACCCACAGTTCTGTATGTTTGTGGCTGTGTGTGAGGTGGGAGAATCAAGGGTGAGCAGAGAAAGAGAGGGTACGTACTACATCCCTAATTAGTTTCTAGAATCTAGAAGTCAGTTGGCAACACTTACCCTAGTCCTGGATCATTAAAAGTGTTCAGTATAAATATTTGTATGTTGACCATGCGATGTAAATCTAGAAACGTCCCATCTCAGGTGTTTTTAAAGAAGTAGAAGATAATACTGTGTCCAAGTTAGAGAGAAAGTAAAATCTCACTCAGACAAAATCCTATTCATTTTTTGACCTTAAGAGAAAGTAAAATCTCACTCAGACAAAATCCTATTCATTTTTTGGCCTTAACTGTTTTCCCTTATAATTTCTATAATTTAGAAAGGGTCAGCTTAGGCTAGGAAACCACAAATGAAAACACATGTGGCATGATGATATAGAATTAGAGAGAGGACCAGCTTTGCTGAAGCCATTCTTCAGCCTCCCCAGGCATTCATTCAGATTTAGTATCAGATAATCAGTACTCTGTAAAAAGAGATTTATAGAGTACAGCAAGTCTTTGTTGAATACATGCTTAAGTGAATGGAGCAAGAATACAAGATGTTACTTATTTACTGTATCTCTTATTCTCTCTGTTCCGGGAATGGCCAACTATATGTCCCATCTGTCCAGGGCTGTCCTGATTAAGACTATTGACATAACATATTTATGCATTACTTTTCACTCTCAAAAATGAATGAGTTTGGATAGCAAACTATACAATCGCCACATTCATTCCTAAGCCTGTTAGTCCCCTTATATCTGATTCCTGAGATTCTCTTCTCCTTAGATCCACGTGCCCACATGTAATCCTTAAGTGCGTACATGCTGACACAGAAGAACACCCTTAACATCTATAGATTCCACCCCTCCTATTCCCTCTCTCCTCCTCTAGTCAAATCAAAAGGACTTGAAAATGTCTTGCCCACAGGTTTGCTACCCCAGTGGCCAAGCCTTGACTACAGGACTCCTGTTTTGAAGTCCTACACTTCCATGGACTAGAATTTCTGACAACTAGTACTTAGTTTTTGAATCCCAAAGTAAAGCTATAGGCAGAATAACAAGGATTCTTTTGTTCTCCTACAGGCCTTCATTCTGAATGAAAAAAAGTAGCAGGCACATTTCTATGAAATACTTCCTAAACATTTTTGAAATGATCTTTTTTACTCTGCAGAGTACCATCTGCATGCAGTCATAATTTCATGTTAAGCATTAGCTATAAATGACATTTGCATACCTATAGTTCCCTTCAAAAGAAGTTTCAAATTCTAAGCCTCCTCACCTCCTTGGTTCTATCAAAAAGCAAAACCAAGCCAGAAATTATTTGCTCACTGCCATCACAAACTCCATCTATTTCAAAAGGCTTAATTACAAAGTCATGGGATATAATGAAAATGACAACTGACTCGAAGTTAGCAAGTACAATTATAATTAACAGGAGACTTTGACAGATGTTTATAGTGCTTGGAAACAGGGGGTCAGGACATCAATTACAGAGGTAATATAAACTATTTTTTTTTCTATTTGTTATTCAAAATCAAGTTACCACATATTGTAACATGTAGCAAAGGCTCTGACTTTTCAAACTTATTCCTAGAAGTCAGGTAATTGGTTCATAAAACGAAGAGCAGAAAACCAAGCAAGATAGATGGGAAGGAGAGCACTGCATGCCATAAAGCTTTACATATGCCCAGATATTGAGATTGATTTTCAGATGTGCTATGACTCTACGTTCCCCTCCAATGTTATCCTATTTCTTCCCTTTCTCTATCAATGCCCAACCTAGGAAAATATAAAGATGCTGATGTTCAATGATTCTGAAGACTGTATTTTTGTTTTCAGTTATTCATAAGCCACACAAAAATATACAACAAAATAAAGCACATCGTTCAGCAAGACACTGCCCACGTCAACACAACACAGCTGTGAGACACTGATTTACCCAGGTTATGAAACCTTACCAAGTGATTTGTACAGTGATGCCAATGTAAGCGCATGGTGGCAAATTCACGCACTTGTTGGATCTTGCACAACATCTCTGATGGCCCTTCCAGAAAAAGAGTTCCAAAATGACTTGGATGGGCAGACTAGGCCTTGGCATCTGTGCAGAGCATCCCAAGGGGAATGGACACCATAAAGGTGACCGGAGTGATATTCAGCAACCGAGTATGTAATACTGTTTCTAGGATAAGTTTGCAAACTTCATTGTCAGATTCATATGTTTATATGCACATGTACAGTGTGTCCATAAAGCTCGTGGGCAACATTAACTTCATGGAATTCTGTATATACATACCCAGCTATTTGTACTTAAATAATATCACAAATCTTAGAATAACTTTTTTAGGTAATTATAATTATTGCCACATCATAGAAGAAGAAATAGTTTAAAAGGTTTAGCTAAGGACAGATAGTCAAGAAATGTAAAACTGGAATTGAAATGGAATCTAAACCAAAGTTTACATGAGGTCAAAGGTCTAAGCTGTTAGTTACTATATCATATTATATCATATTGCAGGGAATCAACTTCATTTCATGGTGGGCTAAACTTATGTGTTCTCCTTTCTAAATATCTCTCTTCTTTAACCAAGTTTTACCTGAATTTTTATTATTTATTGGTCTATCTTATATCAATTTACTGATGTTAATGTCATCAATTTAAGTCACAATCATGTGACTATTTTAATAAAGGTGCTTCAGAAATAGTTTTAAAAAATGTCTTTCTTAAAAAAAATTTCAGACTACTATGAGGGTACAAATGATGAACTTACAACATCTGTATTTGTTAGGTAAGGTCCCTGTTGTAGTTGTGCCCTGCACCCTCGTGTTGTGCCGTATGCCCTTGTATTGTGCCCGTTAGTTGGGAGCATGTATTAGTTTGTCCACTGGCTTCATATTATTATTGAGTACATAGGATACTTGCTTTTCCATTCTTATGATACTAAGAAGAATGTCTTTCAACACCATCCAGGTAAATAGAAAAGATGTAAAGTCTCCATTTTTTTTTTTTTTTTTTTTTTTTTTGGAGATAGTCTCACTATGTCACCCTTGGTAGAGTGCTGTGGTATCACAGCTCACAGCAAGCTAAAACTCTTGGGCTTAAGAGATTCTCTTGCCTCATCCTCCCAAGTAGCTGGAACTACAGGCACCTGTCATAACACTTAGCTATTTTTTTGTTGTGATTGTCATTGTTTAGCTGGCCCAGGCTGGGTTAAATCCACCGGGCTTGCTGTATGTGGCCCATGCCTTAAACACAGTCCTACGAGTGCTGAGCCATCTCTGTCTTTTTTATGCATGAATAGTGTTCCATGGTATACATGTGCCACACTTTATTACTAATACATTCATGGGTATTATTAGTAAATACTTGGGTTGTTTCTACATCTTGGTGACTGTAAATTGAGTTGCAATAAACAATCTACTGCAAAAGTTCCTATGATAATTTTTTTTTCTTCTGGGTAGATGCCTAGTAATGGGATTGTGGAATCAAATACAAGCTATATTTTGAGTTCTTTGAGGATTCTCCATACTTCTTTCCAAACAGGCTGTATTAGTTTGCAATCCCACCAACAGTGTAAAAGTGTTCCCTTTTCTCCACACTCTTGCCAGCATCTGCAGCTTTGAGACTGAGATGTGGACCATTCTCACAGGCGTTAGGTGATATCTCAGTGTAGTTTGATTTGCATTTGTCTGACCTCTAAAAAATTGTTAATGAACACTGAAAGTCGGGTATTATTATTCCCCCACTTTATACATGGGAACACCAAGATTCAAACAGGTTTAATAGTGTGCCAAAGTTCAGATAGTTAGAAAGTAGCTGAGTAGAAAGTAAATATAGTTTTGGCTTCACTCTTCTTATGTTGTCTCCAGGAAATAAGTCCTATAACATCCAGTGTTCCCAAGTATTCTCTCACTCAACTACTCAAGTTATTTCTGCTCCATTTCTGGTCTTATAGGAGTCAAGACAAGCATGCTCTAGGCAGGGCTGTAGGCTCCAGAGTAGGCTTTTTGGGGGGGCAGAGCCTCAAGCTGTCCCCCTAGCTACAGTGCCATGGCATCACAGCTCACAACAACCTCCAACTCCTGGGCTCAGGTAGCTGGGACCACAGGTGCCCACCACAACGCCCAGCTATTTTTGGTTGCAGCTGTCATTGTTGTTTTGGCGGGCCGGGCTGGATTCGAACCCGCCACCTTAGGTGTATGTGGCTGGCGCCTTAGCCACTTGAGCCACAGGCGCCGAGCCCAGAGTAGGCTTCTTATAGGAAAGGTGAAACTCATCCAGAAGCTGGTACAAAATCTTCACATGTGTACTACTTGACATGTGTACTTCTTGACATGTGTACACTTCACATGTGTACTACAAGCAGCACATTGGGTCTTTAGAGGTCAGACTCTAGAACACGTGTGCCTGGGTTGGAATCCTGGCCCTATAACTTACCCATGTAACCTGGGGAAACTGTTCAACCTCTTTGTGCCTAAATCTCTTTAATTGTAAAATACAGTAATAATAATGTTTACATAATAGGGTTGTGTAAGGATAAATGAGTATATCTATTTTTAAAAGGTGACTTGTGATTTGCATATATTAAGTGCTCTGTATTAGCTTTTATTGTTGTTAATACTCAATACTTCATGCTCTTATTTGCAATTTATAAGACCACTTAACAAGAAAATACAAATGTATTTCTATATTAGAATGCCATTCTCACTTGGCGGGTAAGTAAAAAATCAAGATATTTCCACACTGTAATGAAAGCTTATGTATCTCTTATAGAGGAGAAATACCATTATTATGGAGAAACAAATGTGGGTAATATGGAAATATAAATAAGAGTAGCAAAAATATTATAGACACATTAATGTAATATAAATTAATACTGTCATATTCTTGGACAAAGTCTTTAAAATAAAAACAGAGAGAAAAATATGAAAGGATAGAATACAGATTGAAGAGATGTTTAATAAATAGAATTTATTGCAAAAGATTTGCTTATGTGTCCATCCACAAAAAATTAACTCTGGTAGAATGAGCACTAAAGTAGGAGTCAAAATTCTTGAGTTGTTATTCTGGATATACTGTTTGATAGGGGAGCAACGTTTGGGGAAAATCGTTACCTCTGAGAAGGCAGAGTAGCAGTAACAGGGACTGAGTTAGACCAATCTCAGTGTGAGCACAGCTCTGTGGCACACTCACTGTACGCATCATGTGAGTTAACTCTGCTGAGAATGGAGTTCCAGATGAAAACAGCAACGCCTATTTTATATAAAGTGCTTTTCAGAGTGCCCAACAGAATACTCTCAATAACTATGTGGGCCTTTGTCTCTAGACCCAGTTTTCCTCACCTGTAAACACTACACATATATTATGCCATGATCTGCATTCAACATTCTAGGATGACTTAATAAAGAAGTGGCCGAATGAATCCCTCTGGCTGTGCCCATCCCACAAGGTGCTTGGTAGCTTCTTTTTCTTCTTTAAGCAGCTGAGTTTTAAAGATAGGTCTGGTCAATGTTCTCTGCATCCCAAATGTATCTTTGAATAATCAAATAAAAAAAGACCAGCTTCCCAGCTATCATTTCTGTGAAGAGAATTGCTGTGATCAGAATGCCTCCTTCACTGAGTGACCTTTCTGATAAGACTAAATTGAAGTGGTCTAAGTTCTCATTATAGGTTTACTTAGCTCTGCAGTTGACTTGTAGCTGCATACTTTGAGTGTCTGGATGGCATTCAAATCAGCACTCTAGGAAGAAACACTGAAACACTTTCCAAACATTCCTTAATGGTTTCTAGTGTGTCCTTCCAGAGTAATAACACTTTATCTCTGAGTCTGTGAGTCAAGTCACCATCAGAATTTATTAATATTTGTCTTTTTATTTCCCTCTCCATTTCTATATTCAATTGTCCACTAGTTTTTAAAATACTTCAATTGTTAATGTCTGTTATTATCATGCCCAAAGACACAAAGGACTGTGCAAAAACAAAGATAGTTGTTCATTCAAAACTTATTTGAGAATCTAAAATGCAACAGGCACTGCTCTAGATTGTAATGACAGAAAAAAAAATAAATAAGGTAGACAAAATTTCCTGACATCACTCACAGGTACATGTTAAAAAGGCAAAGTATGTAGTATATCTGGTTGTGATAAATGAGATGAAGAGAAATAACGTCTGGGTGCCAGGAAAGGGGTCTATAAGAATATAACATTTGAGGTAAGATCCAAGTGAGGCCAAGGGCAAGCATGTGTCTGTTGACAGAGAACAGGGATGGCCTTTCAAACCAGGAAAGCAACAAGGGTAAAGACCCTGATGTGGGCGGGACAGCATGTTTGATGAGTTTCAGAAATAGCAAGGAAGCTGGAACAGAGGAGAGTGGCTGGAGATAGGGATGGAATGTTGCCAGATGCCAGATCCTGAGGCACATTCTTGCTAGTTACAGAAACTAGCTATGTGCCAAGGCAGGGGAAGGGCAAGCATTGATTGTGCCCTCCAAATACCAGGTTGCCTATATGTGTGTTTTTGTTAGCACTGATTTATTTCCAAAAGTGAGTGCACTACTATGACATATAATATTGTACTCTATATTTATTATTGTTATTATTATTATTATTAATTCTTAGGATCTTATTTTTACAAAGTATTAGTATCTATGGTATAGGGATTTAGATTTTCGGGGATGAATAATATACTTTAAAATAATGTGGCAAAGATTCACTAAACATTTTATCTCCTGCTAAGCACATTTCTTGATGATGTCTCCGAGTCTCCTTGAAGTCAAGTAGGGTCACCAGACAATGCTTTGACCAAACAGAATGTCAGAACAAGTAGCACACTATATTTTTAGGCCTGGTCCACTAAATATCTCCCTGGAGTTTCTTTATAACCTGTCTCTTTTCTCATTTGCTAGCTATATGCAAAGAATGGTAGCATATTGCTACCAGAAAAGATAGCATTGATTTGAAAAAGCATTCCTTGCAGAGAAACCAGAATATACAAATGGCACTGAGGCTCAACTACACAAGGCCCATAGTGGGCACTTGAACAGTTCTGTGGACTGAGAGTAGGGTAGATGGGGGTGATGGCAAGATGCACACATAGGTAATGACCAGATTTCAGAAGCTCTGCACACCATGCAAAGGAGTTAACAGTTCATCTTGAATGAGATGGAAAGAGAAACAGCACAACCCAGTGCAATTCCAACCTTTCTCCCAATCTTACCTACCCCATTCTCCACTTTCCCTGTCTTCTTCACTACTCACTGTATCTTTCAATTACAAACTGTCCTATTCTCAATGAGGTGAGCTCTCAGAGGGCAGGTTCCCTCTTTCTCCTTTCCATTTGTTTTTCAGAACATGAAGTAGGCACTGAACGTTTGGTTTATTTTTTCATACTTAAATCAAGAAAACACTCTTCTTACATATATTTTTGATGTAAACCATAAGGAAAAAGAGCACACAACTTTAGTGATGTATGCTGCCTCTACATCATACAGCTGCCTCTACATCATACAGGATGAGGGAGATCAAAGAGAAGGTTGTTTATGAGGTGGCCCCTGTATATCTATGAGAAGCTACAGAACCATAAGTGGGATCAATTTCACAACAGGTTCATCCACAATTTCCAACTCTGTGTCCATTGCCTCTGGTAGTATAATATAACCATTCAAATGATAATACAAACCACTACAGATTGACCACACGTGGAACACTCTACCTACATTGTCAGTAATTTCAATACCAGATGCAAGGCCAATGCTGTTATCTCCACTTACAGATGAAAAAACAGCTTCTGAGAGTTCAGCATCCCTCAACTGCTCAGGAGTGGGGGTCAGTATTTGAATTTGCATGATCCGTAGCTCCTGCTCTTTCTACCACATCGTTTTCCTCACGTTATGGCAACATGCTCAGTGTGCCTCTAGCAAGTCTAAAGGCTCATGGTCCAAAGCACCATTTGTTTTAATAATTATATTTTTATCTCAAAAATTCCTATGAGTACACCATTCTGAACATCAGAGTTGATTTTTTTAATTATTACTTTCATGTATTTGAATTAATTACCATAAAAAAATGACAAATTTACAACCTCTTCCCAGCAGTCTTTAATAACAGTGACTTTTCATGATTATCCTGAGCTTCTGCTCCCGGCATGTGGGCACATATCCTCAGTGCACACCCCACAGGTTAAGAAGCCAAGGGCTATACCAGTTAACCCCATCACCCACTTTTCACATTTCAGGGATCAGGGATGTACCTGGGACACACAGTTCCTGACCCTGAAGCTGAAGTGCATCTGCAGACGTGATAACTCTATAAATGTTCTGCAGATAGAAGAGCAAGATGACAGTCTGGGGAGGAGATTAGTTGTACAGCCTTCCACTTTGGGGACCTGTTATGACACAGACACTGCTGAAAATTCCTGTTTCTGTTACACAGAATGACTTTTGCATTGTCTATTGCCCATGTATGCAGTTTTTTAGCAGAGAAAAAAAGAGATAAAAATAAAAAGTGACTTGTACAGAAAATTCTAGAATAAGTAGAAATTCTTTTAGAAGAAATCTGTCAAATTTTGCCACTGTTAATGATTGGTGTTGAATTTACCTCATGGTTTAATCTGGGCTTCATCTGAGTCTGCTGCTTCTCTGAGGACAGACTGGGAAGTGACTGTGAGAATTGAGTGAAAGGCAGCTGACTCCAAAAAATTTTGTGAAATGAGGTTTTTTGGGGTTTGTGGAATTTTTGTACTCTGTATATGCATCTTTGTCTTCCCTTGACAGAGGCAGCTTCAATGGCACAGACTGAGGCTTACGTGAGATTCTAGTTCTATGATTTTAGACAAGCCTGTCAACTGTCCAGAATCTGATTTGAACATCTGCTTTTTTTTAAAGTAAATATTTATTATACACCAATTGTATTCTAGACCTGGTTTCAAATGTTAATGAAGAAATCAAAGTTCTAGCCTTGAGTAGCTCATGCCAACATAACTAACAGTATAAAAAAATTCTTTTGTTGGTCTAAATGGAGGATGCTATGTTAGCACAAATGGGATGCCTTGTCTTTTTCTATCTTTCAAAAGGTCATAGAAAGCTTCTCCAATAAAGTTCTCAACCAATCAAAATCTAAATGATGAGTTGGAATGAAGCACATGGCATACCTATGTATTGAGAAGGTAGGGTAGTTAGGGACATATCTCTGGCCAAAAGAACATCAAATAAAATGAGAGGGAGGGAGAGAGGAAGAGAGAGAAAGAGATCTGTGGATAAAGGGGAAAAAGGCGAATATAAATTCAATAAATCTGAGATGTTTTTAATAGAAAAGTTATCTAAGTATGCTTTACTTTAAATATAATATTCATTTTTTCCATCCAGCCACTCAATCCTTCATTGTACTAGGAACTAGTTCAGCTGTTAAAGTTATAAACACAAATAAGTCATAAAATATGTAAATGGTAATTAATAGACAGGACTTTCAGAAAATCCCCCTAAGACAGAGACAGATCCCTGACGTACCACTTTTCCCTTTCCCCGTACTCCTTCCCCGCTACCTAGAACACAGATCTGAGAGTTCAGCTAGCGTTTCGCAGTTAGCTTGGGCATGACATGACTTTGAACAGGAAAAACAGCTAGAGAGGAAGAAAAAGCCTAAAAATCATGGATCTGCCTACCACTGAATTTCTTTTACATAGAGAGAAACAAATACTGCTAAGCTACTATTATGTAAGGTTTACATTACATGCAACTGGAATTAATACCAATGAATTTAGAGAGGTAGCAGGGCAAAGATTAAGAAAGAGCATAGACTTTGAAGCCAGACCTGGATTTGAATCCTGTCCTGGCTTTGCCAAATATAGGCTGTTTCCATGTATCAACACGGAACCTATATTACAGGGTATGTAAAGAGCTTATAGATACTATAAATAAATGCCTAGCATATGACAAGTGTTCAATAAATTGTAGCACTATTATCTGGATTAGGTGAAGAGTTAAAAAATAAAAAAGTAAAAATAGGGGTGGCACCTGTGGCTCAGTGAGTAAGGTGCTGGCCCCATATAGTGAGGGTGGCATGATGGAACCTAGCCCCGGTCAAAGTGCAAAAAAAAAAAAAAGCAAAAATATTAAATGACTTTGATCCTAAAATCATCTCACTACAGCAGTGAAGACTGTGATAAGGGTGGCACCTGTGGCTCAAAGGAGTAGGGCGCCGGCCCCATATACTGGAGATGGTGGGTTCAAACCCAGCCCCAGCCAAAAACTGCAAAAAAAAAAAAGACTGTGATAAGATTAGGAGTTTTCTGGGGAAGAATTAAAAGAAAACCAAACCAAGATTAATAAAAATCACTAAATTATATACCTTTCAAATTAGGTGTATCTCTTTAATCAATATAGCCATCCACATGTTATTTAAAAAGGTAACATACAGGAATGTTCTCGCCCCTTATTTTATACCTGTCAGTCATCAAAAGTCACACTACCTACAATGCATTCACCACAACTAGGCACCTCACATGGGGAAAGAAAACAAATATAAATGTTGGTTTTCTCTGTTCTGAAGAATATGGGTAACAGCTTTCATTTACTTTCAGAATTACTTAACTTTGGCCGTAGGCCCAGATCCTGAATCATCAGTTCTTTTCCTTTTGCTTTCCACTGGGGCAGCAGAGTCCACAGAAGTGCAGGACAGTGGTACTAGACACACATGTTCTAGGACAACTCTAGAAAAACTTTTCTAAAACTGAAGGTTAAAAACAGAGTTGTACACAATAGCAACAGCAATAGAGCAGCAAATTTCCCTCTAATTTCTTCTGTCCTTTCAAGTTATTTTTCATGAACGCTGAATTATTTCTTTATGGTGCTACTATACTCAACAGCAAACTCTACCGAGGAACTATGTTTGACCCTGGGTCACTTTCTAATTGGGAACAGTCCTTACATAGACCATTTGATTAAAAACTTAAATCAAATACATCACCAAGAGAAGACATTTGACTTCCAGCACTATTTATCTTGATTATGATAGTACGTGAATGGACAGAGATAACTTATTCAATAAATATTTACTGTGCCTTTCTACTTACTAGGCAGGGTGGTAGTTCACGCTGCCTTCTGCACTGATGATCCTCTACCCTGCTAACTGCAGACCTGTCTATCTCTTCAATCTGCTATTTAAACTTAAGGTCCTATTAAACTAGAGGGCCAAATATCTCTGGGCAATATTTTACACAAAACACAAAGAAGCTTTAAGTGTGACATATTCTATCACTTTGGATGGGATTTAGAGAATTACTAAGAATAATAAAAATGCATTTGCAACTTCTTATTGACCTTCTTTCAACCTTTGACTATAGGGACAATAATCAGAAGTTAAGGCACATGACGTAATATGTGATTATGTGTCCATAAGTATGTGAATCATACTTATGTGTGTGTGTGTATATACACACAGGAATATGTGTGTCTTCACCTTCTTTATATAGGCTTGCCTATAATTTCTAAAATGTGTGACTTAGGCCTCCATTTCACCTATCTTCTGAGTTCATCAGGAGTAAGGCTTTCTATACATTAATGCTTTTTCCCACAAACTACCTGAAATTAATTGCATTGTCAGCAAATTTGTGTTGTATGAAACTTATGGATTTATGGAAGTTCCATAGAAGAAATTTTCCTTTGACCTCTACTGCATAAACCTAGTATATAACATCTGGCTTTCTACCTCTCTTTCTTCATTTGTATTAACCTACAACTACGGGCCTGAAATAAATCTGGCCAGCTAGGCAGGAACTCTGGGAGCCAGTACAACCCTGCAACTTCCTCTATCCAGGGTATTGATCCCACCATCTAGATTCCCAGCATCTGCAGAGGTTCTTGTTCTTAACAGATGAATGAATTAACAGACTACCTAAATTTCATTATCAATGCCACTTGGAATCCTTATGCAACCATTACCTTCTAGATTAGACCTTCCTAGGCAACAATGTTAAATTCATTGTGTCCTTTTGGGCCCTGCCAGTTGGGAAGCTGACCTTTCACCTTGGGAGTTAATCCTATGGCTAGCTTAGTCCCTGACCATTATCTCCCTGAATTAACACTCACATATATGATATTATATTTAGGCATATATACCTGAATAGCTACAAATAAGAATATATGTATGTGTACCCATACACATGCCAATACATATAGACAGAATCTAAAAAGACTTCTAATGTTATGGCAGCTACCTAAGAAAATAAACACCATTGGTGTTTCCACTCCCTTGACAAAACTAGTCATAAAAATAAATTTGGGGGATGAAAACTTAAAAGAAATTAGAAAAAAAAAATTTAAGTACAGCCAGCAGTGGCTTTAGCACTAATGGAGTTTGTCTCTTAGGGAGCTATTATTACTTCTGGTGAATAATGTCAGAAAGAACTTCTGAGAAGGCTCACCATGCCAAAAACCTTTCCTAGGGATTCCAATATGTCTAGCAAGTATGCCAGTGTGAGTCCAAATGGATGGAATTCAAGTGCAAAACCCAAATTGCCCAGAGAACCCTAGATTGCTTGTTATAGCTTATAAATCCTGGTGGCTCCTGGGTAATGTTTCTGTTTTCTCTAGTTTACAAAGAAAAAAAGTTAAGTGCACTTTCTTGTTCCCATAGTACCAGCTGCCTGACACACATTCACTTAGTTTATTTCTAGAAACTGCCTACACCTTAGTTTGAATTCACTACACAACTGACATTAGAAGAGACAGTATTTTGCCCCTTCTTTTTGGTACTCAAACAGTCCTAGCCCATCATCCCACATCTGACTCCTGTCCAAAGAGGACTGAGTTACTCGATTCTGGGTTGATGCCCATTGGTCCAGGTTTTCCAACTGAGAGAGTAGTTAATTGACAAAGTTCTTCTGAACAAGGAATTTGGCATCTTTCTCCTCTTTTCTCTAGTCAAACCAGTAGGAGGTAGGTATATGTCTGTCCTCTGAAGACTCATTTTGTCCTTAAGTGGGCTGTTCCACTATCTATTTAGAATGGTAGAAAGACAGCTGGTCTATTTGAATTTTATATAAGAGCTACATATTCTGATATGACCTTTACTAGTAACAAGTCCTACTGACTTACTTCTTAATTGATCCAGATTCCAGAATAAAGATTAGAGCTCTATTAAACCCAAAAAGGATATTTATATGAGCTTTTCCAATGAATATAATTTGATAACAGTTTGGCTGTTTGTGTCCATGAAATGAAGGGCCACCCTACGGTGGAGAATACTTCAGATATAAATACTGGAAACTTGAAGAAAAATATTAACTTTGTAGTTAGTACTTAGTTCTTTCTTGTTTCCCTTTACTTTTGCTTTTATATAAATCTTTGTTTCTAGAGATTTTGAAAATAATAGTTCTTAAGGAATGTCTTAACTTAAATACCCACCAATCCAGGAAGGGAGTGACAAGCTGTGGTATATGTATACTATAGAATAGTATTCAGCCATTAAAATGATGGAGACTTTATTAACCTGGATAGGGTCAGAACACATTTTTTGTCTTAACCCAGATAGAATTGGAACACATTCTTTTTAATAAAGTATCACAAGAATGGAGAAGCAAGAATACAATGTACTCAATTCTCATATGAAGCCAGTTGATAATCTAATGCATACCCTTATAAGAAAAAACTCAAGTCAATTCCAGGTATGGGACGGGGGAATGAGGGAGTAGGGAGATGGGGGTAGATGGGGAATGAGGGGTTATGGTATATGACACACCTCTTAGGACAGGACACAATTATAAGAGGGACATTGCCAAATAAATGTAGTCAGTGTAACCTAATTCTTTGTACCCCCAATGAATCTGAAACAATAAAAAGAAAAAGAAATGTCTATAAAACGAAAGCCCAGGAAGATTAGATGACTTTCCAAAGATCACAAAGCAGAGCTTTTTTCACAGTCTAAGACCCTTTTATCAATATCCACTAATAAATGAAAAGTAAGAAAAATATCAACAATAACAACTAAAGTAGTTATTGTACATAGAACACTTAACTCAGTGCCAGACACCCCATTACATGCCTCTATATATTAACTAATTCATAGAACATTTTATGTATGGCTATCCTAACAATGAATATGATTCTGTACTACCTGCTGCGAATACAGGTATAAATAACACAAGTGGCCCTGTCCTTACATTCTAGTAGGGGAGACAGCTATAAACATAACATACTGATTAGTAAGTCCTTATTTAATTATACGGCAATATGCGCTAAAAGAAATAAAGAAATATGGACTATTATGGCAGATTATAATAAAAGACTTGAGATATGAAGAGTGGGAGCAAAGTAGGATAGAAGATCAGGGAAAGATATTCCAGGCATATGGTACAACAGGTGGGAAAAGCCCACAGCAGAAAGGGGCCTTTGCAAGCATGGGGCAGGATTGATGACAGGAGCTAGAGATGGAAAGGTGGAAATGGCACAGATCACAAAGGGGCATAGAAGTCATAAAAACATTGGGGTTTTATCCTAAGAATCCATTGAAAGGTTTTGAGCAGGGAAGTGGCATGATCAAATGTGTACTTTTAAAAGATATGCTAATAATTTGACAATATAAGGAAGAACAATTTAGTTGCCTAGGCAACTGAGAAATGGGAATCAGTAATTTTGATGAAGGCGTTCATTAAAGTAGGTTGTATGAATGTTGGACAATGAATTTACCATAACTTTTTCTTAAACTGTATCAATCAGTTGGGGCATCCACAAGCTACTAGGGAATTCTAGTAGCTTTACTTATACCTATTTATGAGAGAGGCTTAAAATGTCATAGTCTGCAACTCTCTTGCTGATCACAAATTATTTTCAGAGCTTTAACTAAATTGATGAGCTCCTCATAAGTCAGTGAAGGCATTATGTAGTAAGTGCAGTCAAAAACAAAACAATCCATATTTCTCTAGTGACCACACTGGAACAAAAATCTCTTCTTTTCCTTACTGAGAAATGAGAACAAAGTAACCTAAAAATTGTTCCCTCATATTAATTTGAAAAAAATAAAAAAAACTCCAAAAAAATTCTTCTTTCCTGAGATTAGAACTATTTACATATCCTTCCTTATAATAACAGCAGTGCATAGAATTTGATAATTTGATGCAGGTCTTTCATATTTTACAAAAGATCATTTCAATACAACCATTAAAATGTCTACTAGCTCAGAATGCATAAACAAATTCATATAGAAAAATATTAATCTAATATTTATACAAATCAAGATTCTTCAGAGACTGAAGAATGCCATTAAGTTTAGAGGCAATTAAGGAGTTGCAAAAGCTCACTTGTAACAAAATTATCTCCCTACAGATTCATTAAAAGACTCTCTAGAAAAGCAGCCTCTCACCCAATCACTTCTACCTCCATTCACAACCAGATGGTGAGAGCTAACCTAAACCTCCACAACAACTTTTCATTTCCTTTCTCTCAGACTTTGGACAATGTTATCTGTTTCCAAGGTTTTGCCAATCATATTTAAACTAATGGCACACATATCTTTTCTTTGGTCATCATCAAGAGCAACGGCAGTCTCTGCCTGCTTTTAGCCTTGTACACTTGTGATTCAATATGGCACACCAAGGACAGGAGGCACATATCTAACCCAGCCATTAATAAAATAGCATATGGAGGTGATTAAGAATGTGGAATTTGAGGTCAAACGGATCTGAATTGAATTCCATTCCTGCCACTTGGCGATGCAACCTTTGACAAACTCTTTTGTTTTAGAAGCTTCATTTCTACATTTGTAGAATTTTTGTAGAATCTGTAGAATTTGTGAATGAGAATAAGAATGGTCTCTCATGACTATTATAATTATGAAGTTTAATTAAGGTCATAGGTTTAAATGATGCCTGATACATACATATCTCTGATAATTTGGAGTATTCATCATCACCATCACCATCATCATCACTCAACAGGTATCAAGCTTCTCATTGGGAAATATACATTTTTGCCCAGATTGAATATTCATTGTGTTTGGTAGAAGTGGGTGGTGCAGCTAGAAAGTCCTCTGGACTAGAAATGAACAGAAATGAGCTCAAGTTCCTTCTTTAAATCCCTAAAACTCAGATTTTTTATTTGCAATGTAGAAATAATACTTACTGTATAAAAAAGTCTGGAGTGCTGAAGAGATAATGTGTGATAGCTATGTAGGAGTTTACATGCAAAATAGTGTCTACTTAAGTCAGTTATTCAGGATACATAACATAGATTTTCAAGGAAATGATGTCACAAATGACCACTAAGTTTACAGGCTACCCCAAAGAATGTATTCACCTCCAGTATAGCTTAAATAGCATGCATTCACATGAGAAAGATATGATAAACAACATCACTGACTTCAATAACAGTAACTAAAAATAGAGGGGAATAAAAGAACAATATAGTTGAAAAAGGAATAATACCTTGCCTCAAGTTCTGATGCTGGGGGAAAGAAAATATAATGTGAGATGTTTGTAGACGTCCTGATGTCAGCATCTGGGGATTTTCATGGATTTTGGCAATTAATGACTGATTCCAGCTGGCTTTTTTTCAGGATGTTAGGATATTTTCTTCTTCCTTCTCAATGTTTTAGGTTTCAAAATGGAACACAGAGATATAAGAGAGAGTTTCCTGAGGTAATTGGCAAAAGCAAAATAAATCAGAAAAGAAATAAGAGTGCAGAAAAGAATATGGAGGTTCATGTGGAGAAGAATCACCTCAGGAACAATCTCAAGAGTGGTGAGCAGTGAGAGAGAATTTGAGAACAAAGAAAAAAGGAAAAAGTTACCACGAATAGTTACTATATTAAGAGTTTACTATATTCCAGGGAGTGTGGAAAATGCTTCTCATATATTAAAGGTATTTAATCGTCACATTTAGCCCGTGAAGTGGTGTAACGGTGATCCTTATTTTATAGATGGGGAAACTGAGGCCCAGTTATAAATAGGGTAAACTGTAGAATCAGGATTTAAAGTCAGGTAGTCTGGATCCCACACACTCTTATGACAAGGCATAAATAGTGGATTTAAGACTATTCATTCATGTAAACAATATTTAATATCCTAGAGTACATAAAGGTAAATATTACAATCATAGCTTCTGTCTTAGGGAACCTACAATTGAGACAGCAAGTGGTACTGTGCATGAACATAATTTGGTTGTCCAAGTAAGAAATTTTAGAGCCATTTTTGACTCTTCATTTTTTTTTTTACATGTTAATAACATCTCGTGGTCTCTCTATTCTAGCATATGGTCATTGCCTCTGTTCAAACTATGGTCAACCTCCTCCTCCTCCTCACCAGACTTCCTCTAGGCAGAACACATTAATTATCTTCATAGCTATTTCCCAAAGCTGGTTTCATCAGTTCCATCTGTCCCTTTGACCTTGTAGTAACTCTGCTTCTTGTTGTATAAAACTCTAGACTACAGCAGATTATAGCAACTTGCCTACTAAACTGAATTTCTGCACAAAGATAATGATCATCTCTTTTAAGCTCAATCATTGTCCTTTGGACTAAACCAACACCCTGCCTCCTCCCTCCTCATAATTCCAGGGGGAATCTGTACATTCCTTAAGTGCCAGTCCTCTCAGAAGAGACACTCTTTCATTGTTAAAACTGAACTTGAAACTGAAATCATTTCAACTGGGATGTGGAGAGGTTGGCATTTCCTCAGTTAAAAACCTTTCCTTAACATTTATCTAAAAATTCAACTAACTTGATATGGTTGTAAAAACATTGGCTTTGGAGCCAGAAATACTTAGATTCAAATTTCTGCTCTTCCACTTTCTTGCTGTGTTACTTTAGACAAAGTTAATCTCTCTCTAGGAGAAAATACCACACCTTATATTGCTGGTATTAAAAAAAAATCAGAGGAGACATTAATACCACGTTTGCACACAATGGTCTTTTCAGGTCATCCTTAGTCTATGAATGTTTGAATGATAAAACCGAAGCTGAGTACACAAAGAATAGTAGGGGCTGGCCATTATTTTATTATTAAAAGCTTCCAATTGATCCCTTGAATCCTATAACTGTATGTCACTCATTAATTTATTCAACAAAGAAATCAAGCATTAGTCAGGATATTGGGATGCAGTGAACCAACAAGATCTATAAATATCTATTAGAACCATACTTCATCTCAAATTATATGACTTCATTGCAGTAAGTTCATTTCTATTTAATTTACATTTCACAGTTGCCAGCACCTTGATTTTCTTTAAATATAAAAGCCAAGTTGAGAAATGTATTCAATAATCATATTGGATCAATATGTCAATAGTCACTGTTTAGTGACTGTTCCAGAAACACATCAAACGATATACTCTCCTTCACAATCCTCACTTCCTCTGATATGGGGAGATATAAAGTTATATCAAAAAATATGTGCATGTGCCTATTTCTATATGCTGGATGATTAACCTTATTTTATTTTTATTCCTTAGAAACCTGGTGAAGTAGAAAATTTATAAATGAAGTTCAAAAAGATGACTTCAGGAAAGCCACAAATCTACTAAGCTGGATCCATCTATCTTCTGGAATCACTGTAGGTTTGTCATTTCAAAATGTGGAATATATAATGGTACATGTCAGGGGGTAGGGATGCCGGTTTGAGTGTATGAGCATGCAGTTTTATCCTCACAATGTTGGTGCCAAGATCTCTTAATGGAAGGATAAAACTTCAGAACTCAGAGAAGAGAACATGCTGGCTCTTCCAACCATCACCTTTAAACGCTTTCAATTAATTCCTTGGATCTCTGCAGGGGGAAATCTTCAGATGAGACAATCCATCTGCAGCCAGTAATCACTCCACCTCACTGTCTTCAACTCCTGGCTAGTCAGGGCGATTAAAGATGTGCCCCCGCTGGGATTCAGATGCAGTGATTCTTGCTGCTCACATGCAGGGAAAAGTGAGGACTAAGGTGGAAGAATGGAATCATACAGAAGACCCTCCTCTTCTCCATTCTGACCTTTAATTCTGATCTTATTGCTAAGCATTTAAGAAACATTGCTATTATAAAATGACCCTACTAAGAGCCAGTTTCAATGACAGACACAGAAAGTTGAGGGATAAGCAAACTTGATTATCAGGGAGAAGCTGGGCTAGATTCTTAAACAGGATAAAATTTGATAATTCCAGAGATTATGGCATATTAATTATATCTTTTCAGGAAATGAACTCATACTAAAAACTGAGAAAAAGGTATGAAAAACCTAACAGAAATGTGGTATAGCCTTTTACCAACCTTTTGTAATACTGTAGAAACGTGAAGGGGCCAGAAAATGCTCCATATACCACAGTGTACATGGGCGTCAACATAAAATCCATGACCCAGACAGAACAAAAGTGACAATGCAGACTGTATGTAAAGCCTGAGTTCAGTTACTGAGCTTTATTTAAAATAACACAGGGATCAAAAATGAGGGCGCTAATAAAACTTCTCAACCTACCACCGCAAACTAGTAATTATTGACCACTTCATACATGTCAGGTACTATCTTATATAAAGCACACAATTAATTCATTTAATGCTCATTATACCCCTCCCTGGTATGTACTACTATTATTACTATCACACTTATTTTAACTAAAATAAAAGTGAAAGACAAAGGCGTTAAGAAACATGGCCCAAACCACACAGCCTGTAAGTAGAGAAGCTGAGATTTCAAGTCAGGCAGTCTATCTCTAGAGTTTTGTCATTGGAGGGCCAGACTATAACTATGTTGTGGTAGTCTCTGCATGGCCAAGGCTGAAGTTGCATCCTCCTCCTAGAAGCCAGACAGACAAAGGAAGGTCACTGCCACGATCGTGAGATAGTTTGATGCAGTGAAGAATGCACCAAAGATAAATCATGAGAGTAGACTTCCAGTTTGTTTTAATCCATTTTTGTGTTCCTACAAAGAAACATCTGAGGCTGGGATGGTAGGGAAGAGGCCAGGAGCAGGGACGGTAATTGGTGAGACCTCACCTATTGTGCATAATGCAAGGGTACATGTCACATCTATTAAGAGTAGAGTATAAATGTCTTAGCACAACAAATAATTAAGTGAGGTGAAGGCTATGTTAACCAGTTTGATGTATAGATTCCAAATTGTATGTAAAATCAGCACATGTACCCCATAAATGCATTAATGCACACAGTTATGACTTAATAAAAAAATAAAAATTAAAAAGAGCATATTTGTCTCATGGTTCTGTAGATTGTATAAAAAGCATGGCCCTGACGTCTGCTTCTGGTGAGGACTCTAGGCTGCTTCTAGGGAAGCTGGTGTATGCAGAGATCACATAGCAAGAAAGGGAGACAGAAAGAGGGCAGGGAAGTTCTAGACTGTTTATAACAATTAGCTCCTATGGGGAAACTCGTCCTCTCAACTAAGAGAGAGCACTAATCTATTCATGAGGCATTGGTCCCCATAACCCTGACACCTCCTAACTTCCAACACAGGGGATAAAAATTCAATACAAGATTAGGATGGGTCAAATAAACCAAACTATAGCACAGCCCCAATGCAGACACTTGCTGTCTATGTTACACTGTTTAAAAACTGTCAAAATGATGAGGATGATCCGTCTGCCAACCAGAGAGCTGTTGTGAGGGTCAAAAGAAGTTATCATGGAACAGGGCTTTGGTCACTTTCACACAAAACACAAACCAAGGAATGTTTTGGTTCTCTCTCAAGGGACGCTTTGTGTGGTAGCTGGCAAAGGAAGGGCCCTGGATAGATGCCCTGGAGAGTGGGTGCTCGGCTCCCCTGCAGCGGCTTGCTTCCTACGGTTAGTACTAACATTGACATGTGGTCACTGACAGTAACCAGAGGCCAACCGGTCTAGGAGAAGATCTGTCAAAGTTCTGCCACTGGAGACTATGGAACATCCCTTCCCCCAGGTTCCTAATTCTCCTGACTAGGTCTCAAGGCTGAGCCCCACAGTGTCACCCCAGCTCAGACTTAGGCTTAAGATACTACTATGGGACTCTAGGAAGCCTTCCTCAGTAACTTGGTAACACAGTGGTTAAACTACCAGCTGCTCTATTGCTCTGATTCCAGACCCTCCTTTGGTCACAGAAGAAGGCCTGGGCTCTAGAATCCTCTGATTGTGGATTTACATACAAGGTCTGCCATGGGCTTGGTTTTCAATAGTCAGCATCTAAATCTCTAAACCTTAGGTTTTTCCTTATCACAATGCAGAGATAAATAACTCTTGGTAACCAAATTAGTTTGGGAGATTTGTTGGGGTCAATGAGGTCACTGAGGATATTAAATATAATAAAACTTAAGCTGAAGTGTGAAGGATGAGTGGAAGTTATCCAAGCAGAAGGGAAAGGAGAGCATTTCTGGCAGAAGAAAGAGCTGTGTGAATATGAGAAGCAGAGATGAATGCACATGGCGTGGTGACTGAGCAGAAGCAGGTGCAGAAAGGAAGACGTGTTAAATAACCAAGTTTAAAATGTACTTCAATGTTAGGACCAACTAGGAGAATTTGAATATATTTTAGGTTCTTCTTGGTTTTTTAAGGGCTATTCCCATTCTTCTAGACATACTCTCCTCTGTCTGTGAGGTGGTGTTTCTTAAACAGAGATTCCCTACCACGTAATGCCAAATTTTGCCTCTGTGCACCTGTAATTCTTCACTGCTTTAGAAACAAGCACTGGTAGAAATGCTTTAGAGTCATGGGTCAAACATTTGACTCCAACCCAAGAATTATAAAACCAAGTGCCATGAGCTTTTAGAAGAAACAACCATCCTTGCTAGAACAGTTGCTGAAAACACGAGCCACCAAGGAACAGAGACTCACTAACAGCTTTGCACACGAAGTTTGCTGGCCTCCAAATGGCACAGCCACTGACGGGTTGGGAAACTTGCAGATGAGCACATGCAGCTGGTAGGAAATGGGCTGGAGTTGCAGCACGATGCCATTATCTGCAGGTGCACTGAGAGCACCAATTATGCCCGAGAGACAAGGTTTCAAGGAGGGAGGAAGGCTTTGGAGAAGCAGTTTCTTTGTGAAACCAAGCTCTACAGGGTCCTACTGATGAACCCAGAGGAAAAGGATAACGCCCTTACCGTGAACAAGAAACCTCTTGACTTTGTTTTCCACGGGGCAAAATATCCCAGCTGTAAATGTTGACTTATTTTTAGAGTTTGATTTCAGAAAACATCTATACCAACAAAATCAGGAACAAAGCTTTTCACATTTACAAATTTCAAATAGAAAACATCTGATTTAGCTTTCATGCATATAGCTTTTCAATCCCCTAGGCAATTTGTTTCATGTTGAGATTGCCTCATGAATAAAAAATGTTCTGGGAAGTATGGCGTTATTGCATCTCTGATATTTAATCAGGCATCAGGCACAGGATAGGTGTGTTGTGTATTTATTTTCTACATTGGCTACAGTATCAAGGACTCAGTAAATGTATTGGGAGATTGGAAGTGACAAGCTGAGAAGTAGGAAATAATTCCCCTATGGCATTTAGCACGTGTAATCCTTTTTGGTCTGTAAGTGTTAACTTTATTCCTGGTCTCATCTGCCTTCAGTTTGTTCCTTTACACCACTGTCTCTGTTGCCACATGTCTTGGCTTTCTTTACACTACTTTTTTTTGACTTGTTCACTGTCTAGAAATCAATTTTTTAAGCTTCTTCCTCCTACTCACCTCGTACAGTGTGCTGAGGTTTGTCACACAGTGTGTTCTAGAATGTTTGTTGACAGCTTCCTAACTCAAAGCAATGCAGGGCCGACTCTGCAGGGACACTTCTCTAGGGTTTAATCTGTATGTGGCATGGTGAAGGTAACCTGAACATGAGGGCCAGACCCGGTTTCAAACTCCAACTCAGTCATTTACATGCCACGTGACCTTTGACACGACCCTTATAGTTCCCTCTTTGAGATGACCTTTTCTTCTGTAAAGTGTGGATGACAATTCTCTTCTCCCAGGATGGGTGTAAGATTTCCATAATACCACATCATGTGCACGGCCTGGCATATTTTTTATTTAATGTAAGTTATTACTGCAACCTAGTAACTCCTTCCTGCTTAATGAAATGATCACTCTTTTCCAGATATAGGATTAAGTAAGATAGAGTGTTTGGCTTTGAGAATTTCGGAGGATGATGTTTCCAGTGGAGGAATGTATACAATTTTGAGTTGTTAAGGTGATTAAGACGCTTTTCATGTTAGCATTTTATTTCTTTAGGATTCTTACCCAGACATTATCTCTTTGTATCTTCACAAAAATCCCTTAAGGGATTTATAAGGAGCTAATCATGCTTACTTGAAAACAGAAACAGAGTCGTAAAGAAGGAAAGTGACTTGTTCCAGGTTACAAAGCTGGACCGTAGCAGGGCCAGGGCTGTAAGGACAGGTTTCTGACGACTTACTTCTCACACACCCACCTCTCTTTTAGGAGCTCCAGTGTCCTGCGTTCCTAGAGAACGGTACTTGCTCTGTCCTGTCTGTGTCCTTAGCGTCTGGCCAAGTTCTTGGTACAAAGGAGATGCTCAACAAACCTTTAAGCGAATGAATGTCTTTTCTGAACACAGCCAGTCCTATATGCAGAATCTGGGGATGATCCCAGGATTATCAGGCCAAATGTTCCACTGCCACCCACCCGAGTAGCTTTGCAGAGAGAGGGCACACTGAGCCGTACACACCCCTTCTCCCAGATCCGACAAGTAATCCCTTCCCTCTTATCTTCCCAGATGTGTACCCTTTCTTTTTCTGCAGCTCAGTGATGTTATAATGAGCTATAGATTCATCTGCCAGAGGCATTAAAAGGTTCCAAATAAATGAGTCACATCCAGAGAATATCAGGAGGAGGACAGGATTTCCAAAAATGAAAACATACTTTGAAATCTTCTTTCATTCTATACTTTCTGTATTCTTCGGGCCAACAGCAGTTCTGATGCTCCAGGGAGGCTCTTCACTCATTTACAAGAGCACTGAACAGAGATCGTCCTTTAAGGGCAGTGAGTCTGTCATCCTCCTGAACAGGAAATTTGGCTCGAGCCAGACAGCATATGGGCAGGCACTCAGTCAGCCTCCTGACTATAGCTCTGCCTACCCGCCTAAGGTCAGACACGAATGCTGCCTGCTAGTGCAGTTCTCCAGAAGAGGCTGTCAAATCCATGTTCTTGATTGAGGTAAAGGCCTCATCCAAAAACCCAGCATGATTCCTTCTGAATCATTTTTGGATATCCAGTTCCCTTGTTAACATCATTTTGTGGCATGTAGAAAGCAACCTTTCCACCATCTTTCATACCTGTATGTCTCAAATAACAAATTACCTGGGGTCTAAGAAACCTGGAGTAGTTTTTGTTTGTCACATTCTAGAACTTTCTAAATTAGTCTCTTGTTATGTAAAATACTACTCAATGATATTTCCTGGCTCTTTCCAATCCCTAAAGTTACATAGTATTAAAATGCTGAAAAGTAAATAATTATTAAACTATGTTTTATTTTGCCTTGTAACCAAACTCTACCAACTGGCCTTGAGTATTTTCTACACATGTCATCTAAAATATAATAAACCTTCATCCATAAGAAAGAATTCTAAGAGTCAATGGTGGCTCTGTAATACCCATATGAAAACGACACTCCTCACTTCATTGCATTGAAAAAAAGAAATTAGGGGCAGAAAAAAAGAAATCAAGGCACTTGTCCCTGTCTTTTTGTTTCCTGTGGTCTCTACAGAAGAAGTGGCAGACATGTCCTCCTTGGCTCCCACTCTGCTAAAAACTCCTGCAGTGGTCAGCTCCCTCTGGATGGCTGATTCTGGCCTCTGGCCTCCTCCCTTCACACCTTTGGTTTAGGAGAGGGAGTGCTTTCCTGCTGTGGCTAATCTCTAAATTGCCCTACCAGCCCCTGTTTGTTTCTTAGCTCTGCCATAGATTGGGTAACTCAACCATTTTATTATATTCACTTTATTTAAATACTTAGAATGATTTCTTTTTTCCTGGCTGGGCCTTAGCAGGGTGATACATGTTCTATTTTACTTTTCTTTGCCTTCTACAAAATATTGTGTGAAATAGTAAAAAAAGAGTTAGACATACGTGGTATGAATTCTAACTAATTCTGCTGGAATAAGTAAACTTGCCTGAGACTCAACCTTCAGTTTCTTCATCTGTAACAAATAATAATTCCAAACTCAGTTCTTTTCTGCCTTGATAGAACACCTTCACTTCAATCACCCAAATTTCAACATAATTTCCATGTGAAATTTCCTAATTCCTACATGGGCGCCTCATTAGTGTCATTTAATCTTCTAAAATACCCTCCCCTCTTTCTTCCAATCGATGCTATGAATTTCTTCAAATTTCCTTGTCTCCTTATTTCATTCTCATGATTCATTCACACAAGAGCCTCTGGGGATTCAAATGCACAAGGTCACCATGAACTTCTGAAATATTTTTAAATGACTAACATCACCTTGTTTCCTACATATCAGGTTTCATTTGAATAAATCTCATGAGAATGAGAACTACAGCTACGACTAAATTTCCTCACCTCATCCATTTATACATTAAATACCAATAAAAGAAAGAGAATAATAGCAGTCCCTGAATGAGATAAATGCCTAATCTGCCAAATGGAACCTAGTAGTTTCTATAGTTTTGCCCTCAAACTGAAAAGTGGCGAGGGAAGGATTTCAGGTGTACATGAGGACTGCACCAGCTGGCTCCCACAGTCCTGTGCTCACAGAGATGGCATTTTTAGTTCCACTGGCAAGTGTGACAGAATGCGGTGCTCAGGGATGTCTCGGGTACATGTGTGCTGGCAGAGAAATAGCACAGAAGACTCAAATGTGCTCCTCAGTCCTCAGACATCTCAGCTAAACAGAGACACACTGAGCCATAGAAAACAGCTTGAGAACAAGAAATATTATAAAGCACAGAGGGAATTTGTGTTGGGAAACCCATTCAGCACCACGGACATGACAAGAAACTAATATAAAGGCCTCTCGACATGGGAGGGAGTAGCTATCAATAGCCCCTTGAACTTTACCCATGGAAGTATTATGTCTCACCACTGCTCATGATACAGCAAAAAAGGTATGTACACTGACTCATTTTATTAAAAAGGAAGAAAAAGAAGGTATATGTTAAGTTTTTTTTTTTAGTTGAATAGTGAATTTTTTGTTCAATTTTCTCATTCTTTTTTTTTTATTAATTGATAGCTGTATACATTAATGCAAACATGGGGTACATTGTACTGTTTTCATATACAATTTGAAATACTTTCATCAAGCTGGTTAACATAAATTTCATGCCATTTGCTTAGTCATTGCATCAAAAAATTTATATTCTAGTTCTAGAAAAGTTCACTTGTACCCTTGTTAGACAAATATATAGGCGATCTTTCCGGTCACCCTCCCACCACCCAACCGCCCTTCTCCCCTCCCCTTCCCCACCCCCTCCCCATATTCTTGGGCTAGAATTAAGTTGTATCTTTTGTTTGAGAGCTATAGATTAGTTTCATAAAAGGGCTGTGTACAT
>CAUYQV010156868.1:0-12106 GCA_963574575.1 Galagoides demidoff | reverse complement strand
GGGGGCTCAGAGTTCAAATTCACGTTAGGTACCAGCAAGCCTCTCTCTGATCCCAGGGCTGGGCTTCAGCCATAACTCCCTAACTCTCCCACTGGCCCCCTGGACCCCTCCCTTGCAGTCCCCTGTGTCACCTTCTGTAAGAGTACATGGCACACCTTTTGGACACAACTACAACAGGGACTTGACCTAACAGTGCAATTATTTGTATCCTTCCATCAATCTGAAATTTAAAAAAAAGAAAAAAATTGGGGGGTGGCACCTGTGGCTCAAAAGGGTAGGACACCGGCCCCATATGCCGGAGGTGGTGGGTTCAAACCCAGCCCCAGCCAAAAATTGCAAAAAAGAAAAAAGAAAAAAAAATTCAGGCTTTCAAAGAAGATAGTCTTTAAAAAGTCAAGCTTAAATATCTCATTAAATGTTGAATTATACTAAACAGAAAAATAAATAAGTTTTTAAAAGAATTTTAATTGTTATTTTTTGATTACAAATTATAATAAATTGTTTTCTTTTACTGTTCGGCTGTGATGGTGCATCTTGTTAATAAATAAATCACAAAAGGTATAAAAAAAAAAAAAGAATAATCACGCCTCTGCTCCAAAATCTTTTTTTTTTTTTTTGCAGTTTTTGGCCGGGACTGGGTTTGCATATGGGGCCTACACTCTACTCCTTTGAGCCACGGGTACCACCCCCAAAATCTTCATTGCTTCTTTGCTGTCGAAAGTCAGAATTTTTTTGTTCTGCACCCAGACACCTGTGATTCCTTTACAGATGTCCTGGAGTCTGGAGGGTAACTTAGAGGTTCATCAGGTCTGAAGCCGTCCTCTGCTCCACTTCCCTGACCGGACATGTTCTGTTCTTACTACTTAAATATCTTCTGTGTCCCCTAAGTCACCAGACATAGGGAAAATGAGAAATTGTAGCTAAATGTACCTTTATTTACAAAATATTTATTATGAAATTTTACAAACTACTACCTACGAGGAAAACACGATTAAACTCAAGTGGGAAGAGGAAGAGGAGGGAGGGGATTGGGGAGCTCTCCCGACAGGCACAGTGTAAGCGTAGATGGCACATCTCTTAGGTGACGGGCACGCCTTGGACTCTACCTAACACAAAGGGTGTAACCTAACCATCTGTACCCTCACATTCATCTAAATTTTTATTTAGAATTACAAACTAGTTCACAAATATTCTGTCCAAGTTAGCCACCTCCTTATAAAACTTTACAGACTATTTCCAAAATATTCTCCGCATGGTGGCCAGCAAACTTTGTAATGAAGGCGCTCTGTGGGCCTTGGGAACTGACTCTACGTGCACGTGGCGTGGGCAGCGCCCTCTCCATGTGGCTTGTGTCCAGCCCGGCAGGTCAGCAGTGGCGCCCTGGGACTTCGCTTTAATCTCTTTCAGATGTGGACTCTGCCGCCTACACGTGTATTCTTAACTCCTTAGACATATGGGCTCTCTTGGGGACATCATCATTGGCTCTGCAACTCTTGTAACTTTTGAGGTCTTGGTCTGAGCCAAAAGATTATTCAGGGGCCCCACTTGACCAGTGGCATTTAATAACGCCTTTGTGAAAGGGAACTAAAAATACAATCAATTTCCACTTGAGACCCAGTGGCAGACCTCCCACACTGCCCCTTGAAAAGCACACCTCCATTTTCTGTCGTAGAATTATTCATGGAGGTGGCCCTGAAGGGGTGTATGGGACTCTTATTTCACAAGGCAAGAGAGGAAAATAAAGGTCTTTCATTGACATCACTGCCAGGGCATGAGCTATAAAGGTTAAAAGGCAAAAGGTTAACCCATTTGGCTCACTCTAAGAACCATCCTACACACTTAGGCTGTGTGGAAAATATTGTATGTATTCACGATGGGAAAAATAAAAATCACCAGAAACAGTACTTTGCTGTTCAGAATGGTCAGATTTTTCCCCCCTCATAGACGAAGCAGGAAATTTCAATTGTTTTGTAAAGAGTTTTAAATTTCTGGCTCGGCGCCTGTGGCTCAAGCAGCTAAGGTGCCAGCCACATACACCTAAGGTGGTGGGATCGAATCCCCAGCCCGGACCCGCCAAACAACAATGATGGCTGCAATCAAAAAATGGCCGGGCGTTGTGGCGGGCGCCTGTGGTCCCAGCTACTTGGGAGGCGGAGGCAGGAGACTCGCTTGAGCCCAGGAGTTGGAGGTTGCTGTGAGCTGTGATGCCATGGCACCCTACCCAGAGGGATAGCTTGAGGCTCTGTCTCAAAAAATAAAATAAAATAAAATAAAAAATAAAAATACCTAGTTCTTGGCTTGGTACCTGTAGCTCAGTGAGTAGGGCGCCGGTCACATAAGCCAAAGCTGGTGGGTTTGAGCCTGGCCCAGGTCTGCTAAACAACAATGACAACTGCAACTAAAAAATAGCCGGGTGTTGTGGTGAGCACCTGTAGTCCCAGCTACTTGGGAGGCTGAGGCAAAAGAATTGCTTGATCCCAAGAGCTTGAGATTGCTATGAGCTAGGATAGCACAGCACTCTACCGAGGATGACATAGTAAGATTCTGTCTCAAACCGAACCAAACCAAACCTAGTTCTCATTTATCTCATTTGATTTGAATATGGTTCCTCCATTTAAATCAGGAATTTTTTAAACAGTTATGCAAATAAACACAAGGGTACTGCTTCTCCCTTCAGATGGGATTGGCAGTGGTATGTTGTCAGTTGTTTATGCCACAGGCAACCGCACAGTGTGAAGGGCACGATTCCAGAGGGAACTAAACAGGTCTTCATTCTTGGTTGTTAATATAGTTTATTTCCACTTATATAATCACCACACTCCACCCTCGATATAGAGGAGTATTACCTATTTTAAGACACTATTTCTCCTTTTGACTTTTGACATGAAATAGGAAACCTGGCCTGAAAAACCAAACTCACTTCTACCACACCCTGGAACCAGGCAGCCTGGTGCAAACGCCACAGTGGTAAGAGGTGATACAGAGAGATGGCAACATTGAAATTAAGATGAATAAGGACCGCATGAGTGGAAATCAATGAGATTCTAGCTCTGCTTCAAGTTTATAAGACGTGTCTGAAGCCGACACACAAAACAACCACAGTCTTTCCAACCTGCGCTCAGCACGACTTGTATTGTAGTCACAGAGGGCTGGTGCTCGCATCCCCAACCTAAAAGATTGGTTCCCTTCCTGGTTCTCCTCAGGACACTTTATTCTTTTGCTCTGCTGACTTTTATAAACGCTCACAATCCATGTCGCTCAATGTAAATCAAAAGCGAAAACTGAACGGCTGTGGGGAGGCCCCGAGCTCTTTCTATAGCTGTGTGTACATTTTCTCTAGTTAAGTGTTAAAGTAACACCCCACAGAAAGGAAAGGCGAACAGCACAGGCGTGGCCAGAAGCTCTTTTCTGGTTTTCATCTAAACACGTGTCACATACATTTTCAGAAATAAAAAAAGCTAAAACATTTTCCAGATAGTTCCAAGCCCTTATTTTTTTTAATCCTAAGCTTTCTTAAAGTGGACCATTTTCATCAGTAAACAAATTTTTAAAAGGAAAGGGTAGAAGAAATAATTGTAGTTAGCATTTACTGCGTTCTTTTTTTTTTGAGACGGAGCCTCAAGCTATCCCCCTGGGTAGAGTGCCATGGCATCACAGCTCATAGCAACCTCCAACTCCTGGGCTCAAGCGAGTCTCCTGCCTCCGCCTCCCAAATAGCTGGGACTACAGGCGCCTGCCCCAATGCCCGGCCATTTTTTGGTTGCAGCCATCATTGTTGTTTGGCGGTCCGGGCTGGGGATTCGAACCCGCCACCTTAGGTGTACGTGGCTGGCGCCTTAGCCGATTGAGCCACAGGCGCCGAGCCATTTACTGCGTTCTTTACCACATGCCAGGTGCTGTACTCAGTGGCTCATAGATTTGACCTTTACTACAAGCCTACGAGTAGGTGCTACTGCTATCTCTGTCCTCATTTTATTTAATTTTATTTTATTCATGAGACAGAGTTTCACGTTGTCACCCTCAGTAGTGTGCTGTGGCGTCATAGCTCACAGCAACCTCAAACTCTAGGGCTCAAGTGATTCTCTTGCCTCAGCCTCCCAAGTTGCTGGGACTACATGCACCTGCCACAACACTCTGCTATTTTTAGAGATGAGGTCTCACTCTTGCTCAGGGTGATCTTGAATTCCTGAGTTCAAGGGATCCATCCTCCTCAGCCTCCAGGAGTGCTAGGATTTCAGGAATGAACCACTGCACTAGGCCCATCTCTGTCCCCATTTTACAGGAAAGGAACTGAGATACAAAAGGTTAGTGTCTTCACATTTCCAGAGCTTATGTGCTTGAGAATTAACCAATAAGCCATCTTCATCTAGAGAGAGTATACATTCTGTTGTGTTCTCTTAAAAATGTAGAAATACAGACCCACTCCTTCAACAAACATGTGTTGAGGACCTAATGCATGTCACGTCTTATACTAAGGAACCAGGTATATGAACCTGAATGAGACAGCCACGGGCTCTGTTGCCTAGAGATGACCATCCAACTGGGAAGACAGACGTTGCACAGAAATCATTGTTTAAGTTGAACTGTGATAAAAAGCCAAGAAGAGAAGTGGAGTGACAGCAGGAGCAGTTGGCAGTAGCAGGGCACTTATCACAGGTTGAAAAAGTAGGGGTTCAGCCACAATGAATACTCGCTATAGGATATGCACTGCATGGATGTTTCACAATAGTTCTTTGAGCTAGGTACTATTATTTTCTCCATCTTTCAGAGGAACAAACTCAGCACTGATGGGTTAAGTAACCTGCTCAAGGTCACACACTGAGATCAGACTTTCACTGCTACTATTAAGGATAGCTAGCAGCTCCCACTGGCCCTGCTGCTGAAAACAACTATAAATAGCCTGGGTAAAATATATAGTTTTAATTTTTTTTTTTTTGGAGACAGAGTCTCACTATGTCACCCTCAGTAGAGTACTGTGGTGTCACAACTCACAGGAACCTCAAACTCTTGGGCTCAAGTGATTCTCTTGCCTCAACCTCCTTAGTAGCTGGGACTACAAGTGCCCACCTCAAAGCCTGGCTAATTTTTGTTGCAATTGTCATTGTTGGTTAGCTGGGCCTGACTGGGTTCAAACCCACCAACTTCAGTGTACGTGGCTGGTGCCGTAACCACTGAGCTATGGGTGCCTAGCCAGTTTTAAAATTCTTGAAATCATTTAAAGGCCAGGTGCTGTGGCCAATGTCTATAATCCTAGCAATCTGGGAGGCTGAGGTGGGTGGATCACCTGAGTTCACAGGTTTGAGACCAGCCTAAGCAAGAGCAAGACCCCATCTCTAAAAATAGCTGGGTATTATAATGGGTGCCTATCATCCCAGCTACTTGGGAGGCTGAGACAAGAGTTTGAGGTTGCTATGAGATATGACGTCATGGCATTCTACCAAGGGTGACAAGGTAAGACTCTGTATCAAAAAAATAAAAAAATAAAAATTCCATGGAGTTTAAGCATTCAGCACGGCCAATGAAAGAATTAATGAACTGGAAGACAAGTCTGCAGATATTATGCAGACTGCAGCACAGAGAGAGATAAAAACTATGACAGGGACATTAAAAGATATAAAAGACAGAGCTTAACAAGTCTCACATTTGTCTACCAGAGTTCCAGAAGAGAGGAGAGTGAGATGGGGGCTGCAATATGGAGCCTGAATTTTATCTTGAGAGCAATGACAAACCATTGAGAAAATCTGAGGAGGGCATTAATGGGGGTGTTTCAAATGATGATGTCGCTTGTGGCTCCTCACAGCCCTGGCCCTAATGTAATGGGTTTCAATTTTTGCTTTTCAGGTGTAGTGTAGAAAAGAATGGCTTTCTTCAGAGAAAAGTGATAATTGGGTCAGTTTTTCATCTTTTCTCCCCAAGGTCATATTTCCAGGCTTTTCTTCTCCATATACAGCCAGTAGGTCCCACTCCTAGGAAACAGTTAACACACGTCCAAGTTTGTTTGTTCCACATGAGATTGATTACAGCCAGTTATAGTCCTGGACCTCGCCTTCCTCCATCATCATTTTGTTTCTCTTCTCACCCTTCCTGAATACATTTCAAGGTGAAAATGGGAATTTCATCTTGGTGAAGTAGGTAATGTAATGTGCACATCTATTTGCATTCTGAAGCATGTAAGCTATTTTCTTTACCACACCTAAAAGATAGCCGGCCTTCATGACTTGTGGACTGTATTACCTGAACTCCCTGAGCAAAAGAGCAATCCAGTACTTCATCAGCTGACATGTTACGTTACTTGAGGTTTAATAAATAAAGGATGGTGGTTGGTTGACAGCCCAACTTGAAATGTTATGAAAGAAGGACAATTAGAATTGAGATGATTCGGCAACTCTCAGAGCAGAAATTAGTGGAGGAAAACAAAGAAATACGTTCATGTGGTGCTAATTATACTGAAGGGTAATACAGCTGGAAGTTGACTCTGGTGTCTCCTAGGAGGTAGGAACTAAGATCTGCATAAGGAGTGGGTGGCCTCTGTCATTGGACTTTAAGTGAATAGGGACAGAGTTAAAAGTGCATAGTCCTGCGTCTTGGAAAAGAGGCTTGAGATATGCCTCCTGAGCTGAGCCAACTAGAGGAAGCCCATGTTACCCCAAACGTCCAAGTCATCTGAGTTACTCTCCTATAAAAGACCCACAGGGCCAGCCCCAGCTCATAAAAACAGAAGGCAGCAAGTATTTGCATGTCAAGAACCACTATCAGAAAGTGAAAGCAGCTTATCTGCAGTAAATCAGGGCATATTTACAGTATCCAGTAGACACTGCAGGGAAGAGAGCTGTTTCTACTGAAGAAGGGGTGGTAAATTGAATTAATTACACAGCACCCATTAGTACTAATTAAAGACGTGCCATGCATCATTGGTATTTTCTTATTTGGGATGCTCTCAGCTGCTCATTTTCCTTCAGTGAGCACAGAAAATATTAATAAGGGCTTTCAGAGAATCATATTAAATTTAGGAATCCGATTTTCCTCTTACCACATAGCCAAAAGTGCTTAACATCCTAATTTTCCTTTTATGGGGAAATTCCGAATCCTACTCTTTTGGTCAACATTTATCGCACGTACATTTTTGTTAAATCCATCATGAAGGTATTTGTAAGCTGAGTTCTCTTGCTCTCATCCGCTATTCTCCTTTTCCAGAAAAAATGAGCAGGACTGATACCCTTTGGGTTCTGTGTGAAGTGATGGAGAGACAATGGATGAATAGGACACAGATTCTTTCTTTAAAAAGATGTCGCAGAGAAAGGGAAATAGCCATGTAAACAAATCACATAATTCAATATGGTGAATGTTCAAGTAGATGATTGTACAATGGATAGTTGCAGCACACCAGTAATTTAGTAATTTACAGTTGTAGAAAAAAGTAATTTTAAGGATCTTTATTTTTATTTGTTTGTTTATTTATTTATTTTCTGTTTTTGGCCCGGGCTGGGTTTGAACCCACCACCTCTGGCATATGGGACCAGCGCTTTTGAGCCAGAGGCACCACCCTTTTAAGGATCTTTTGAAGGGTTAACAACAGTAATTATTACCTAAAAATTTTCTGATACAGATCCCACTAGCTAAGTAAGTCCCAAGGGTAGAAGAGAGACACTAAAGAAAAGAATGATCTCTGCCAACCCTTCCAGCCCGGAGAAATCTGCTCCAGAAGCTAGGATGTGTTGGCTCAGGCAGTTACCTCTCTCTGAGGTTCCAGAGCATTGTAAGGACACACGGTAAATTAGGTTCACTTTTTTTTTTTGGCCGGGGCTGGGTTTGAACCCACCACCTCCAGCATGTGCGGCCAGTGCCCTACCCTTTTGAGCCACAGGTGCCGCCCCTAGGTTCACTTTTATAAAAGGTCACTAGCAGGGTTTTCAGCAAATGTTTAACCAACAGGTTTGCATTTTACCAGCAGTATAGCCACCATTATCTCTCCTTGCTGACAGATTTGCAGATCAGAGGTCACTAGTAGTTTGAGAACAGTTATTGATTTATCAAGCCAGATATTACTTGGTCCTTGCCGAACATAGCTGTGATTTCTTACCCCCAGAATCATTGACATGAGGTAGTTGCTACCTGGAGAAAAGAATACCTCTAAGCCCTAATATATAAGAGAATTGTAACAATAAGGTGTACGTTACAGACATCTGATTGCATTACTCAACACCCGGATTACCTAATTGCCTTTCAAAGAATATGTTGACTTTGTCACCACCTTAGTCAGTATTTACTTTGAGATCAATGGTACAAGTCAAGACTTTCAAGGTGGTGCCCAAAGCCTTCGGATTTAGTTCCTCCCTTCAGGCAGGGAGGTACTAAAGGATGTAATGAGGAAACAGAAGAATCACATGTGCCTTTTCATGGCAACAATTTTACTTTTGAAACATGAGTCAGGATTTACTCAGGGGAGAAATTAGACTTTGGCTGCCCATTTCAGTGACTTGTGTCAGGCATACTGTTTCTTCCCTGAGCTGGGAAGTAAATAGGAGTAACATTGGTGATTCACATTGGTATTAATAGTATTCGTGGAGCATACCAAATGCGTGATAGGCATGCCACTCAACACAAACTGGCCTGCACAATTGAGACTGAAGAAAGCTCTCTGCCAGCAGCTCATTACATCATCAGCCTGTTCAACCAGAGCCTCAGTTTATACCCGAGGAAGCTGACACTCAGAAAGGGCAGGTAAAATTTCCAAGGGCCATGCTAGGAACGGTAGAGGTGCTGGGCCCCCTGTTTGCTCTCCCCTCGCTCTATTCATTAAAGGAGAAATGCTACCAAACTCTGCTTCTCAAACTTCACCTGCATGTGGATCTTGTGAAAATAAAGATCTGACTCAGCAGGTCTGGGGTGGACCCGAGAGTTTGCGTTTCCAACAAGCTCCCAGTTGTGCCCGTGGTATTGGCTCCTAATCCCATCGTGTGAGAAGACTCTAAAAGATTATGTGCTCTGTTTTTTTCTCTCCAGATCAATATTGTCATCATCAGTGGTGTCCTTTTCTGTCACATTGTGTATAGATTTTGCACTGGTTGCAACGTCATTTTCAGTATGAAATCTGGTGCAGTCCTTTATGTTCTCAAACAATGCTAAGGGGATTCATACGTAGGCCACTTTCTCAGAAAAATTTTGAAGTATTTATAGGCTGTGTTTTTCTCTAACGTCATTCCTGCCACTGCTGACACGAGTACAAGCACTAATGACCAAAGTATGGCAGATAAAAGCACAACATTGTCCTAGCACAAATACATAAAGATTAGGAAAAATCGTGACAGAGTCTTTTACATGTATTTTGGGTCAACGCCAGATAGTTTTGCAGAGATGCAGCAGGACAGAAATTGTCATTCACTAGAAGCTTGGGATCCTGGATTCCCGGGCCCTCTGCTTCTCCCAAGCAGCTTTGTAAACTGAGGCTGAAACCCTCCAGACCTCATGGTCCAGAGCTCCAAGAGGAATGGTTGAAAGAGAGGCCTCTTAAATTCTAAAGTTTCATGGTTGGTGATCATTACTGTCTTTTTTTGTAGCTTGGCCTACCACAAAATGTAGAATTTTTACCAAAGGAACAGAAAACCGTTTTTCCATTTGGATACCAGGAAGATTTTAACAAAAACAACTGGCAAATACAAGCCAATTATTGGCTTTTCTCAGCTTGCTTATTGCTCTAGAAGAGTCCTGGATCAGGAGACCACAGACAGGCTGTGTAATATTGGGCAAGTTACTTCATCTCTCTGAATTTCAGTTTCATCATCTGCAAAATGATGAGTTGGGAGGATGGGGGCTCAGGTGAGGGACAAAAACCTACCTAACAGGTACCATGAACACTATCTGGGTGATGGGCACACTTAGAGCCATGACTCAAGCATTGCAAAAATGATCCATGTAACCAAAAACATTTGTACCCTCTTAATATTTTGAAATTTAAAAAATGATGGAATTGATGTTCTAAGTCCATTCTGGTCATAATGATCCATATAATAAATAATATACTTGGCTCAGTGCCTGTAGCTCAGAGGCTAAGGTGCCAGCCATATACACTGGAGCTGGTGGGTTCAAACCCAGCCCTGGCCTGTCAAACAACAATGACAACTGTAACCAAAAAATAGCCAGGCATTGTGGTAGGTGCCTGTGGTCCCAGCTACTGGAGGCTGAGGCAAGAGAATTGCTTAAGCCCAAGAGTTTGAGGTTGCTGTGAGTTGTGATGCCTCAGCACTCTACTGAGGGTGACATAATGAGACTCCGTCTCAAAAATAAAATAAAATAAAAATAAAAAAATTATATATATATATATTTTTTTTTTTCCTTTTTTTGAGACAGAGTCTCAAGCTATCACCCTGGATAGAGTGCCATTGCATTACAGTTCACATCAACCTCAAAGTCTTGGGTTTAAGCAATTCTCTTGCCTCAACCTCCCAAGTAGCTGGGACTAAAGGTGCCCACCACAACACTCAGCTATTTGTTATTGTTGTTGTTGTTGTAGTTGTCGTTGTTGTTTGGCAGGCCTGGGCTGGGTTTGAACCTGCCAACTCCGGTGTATGTAGCTGGAGCCCTAGCCACTTGAGCTACAGGTGCCGAGCCTATACTTATAAAATTCTTGAACCCAGTTTTCCTTTCTCATTAGTTTCCATGGTGAAGGGAGTGGATCCCCAACCACACCCACTATCCTCATGGATGGAGGAATTACAAACTGATGAACAAAGACGTGGCTCCTATTCTAGCCTTCCAGTCATCATCTTTGAATTGCTGTCACGATGAATGAATGAATGAATGAATGAATGAATGAATGTTGTTATGACAGGACTAATGGGAAATAGACATCTGAGGTCAGTGCTGTCAGTAAGATTGTTGGGGAGCTGTAACACAGGTTCTGCACTGGATGGCACAGAAGCTGTTGGCCAGAGGGGCTGTTTGAAAAGGTGTTTGCAGCCCTCGAACCCCTAGAATGCCTATTACCTTGAATGCAAGATGAATCAGGAAACGGCACCATTATCAAAGCTACCATGATGCTAAGCTCCCTGGGAGGGAAAAAAATGAGCAAATTTGAGATCCTCTTTAGCGCTCATTTCAATCCCTAATGCTAAATTTTAATTTGAATTGGGAATTGGGTTTCATCAGAAGTGTTTCCATAGAGAACAGAGCCTGTGAAATTAGAACACACTTGTAGTTGCCTACCTTGTTTTCAAGAGAAAACCCAGTCTTTCAGGGAAGCTATGACCCTTTGGGAATTGTGGGCAGATATAATTAATAGAATCATAGATGTTAGAGCAGGAAGGCTCACCACAACGCCCGGCTAGTTTTTCTATTCTTAGTAGAGACAAGGTCTCATTTTTGCTCAGGCTGGTCTTAAACACCTGAGCTTAAGCAAACCACCAGCCTTGGCCTTCCAGAGTGCTAGGATTACAGGCGTGAGCCACTGTGCCCAACAAGGGAAATCTTTTTATCAAAACTCTGCTCAGGGTTTGCTTTGATTAAAAAAGAATTGTTTATGGATTAACAAGCTGTGGTATATGTATACCATGGAATATTATTCAACCTTCTAAAAAAATGGAGACTTAGGCTCAGTGCCTGAGGCTCAAGTGGCCAAGGCACCAGCCACATACATGTGAGCTGGCGAGTTCGAATCCAGTCCTGGCCACCAAACAACAATGATGGCTGCAGCCAAAAAATAGCTGGGTGTGTGGCAGAGGCGGGAGAATCACTGGAGCCCAGGAGTTGGAGGTTGCTGTAAGCTGTGATGCCATGGCCTCTACCCAGGGTGACAGCTAGAGGCTCTGTCTTCAAAAAAAAAAAAGAGAGAGACTTCACAGCATTTGATTTAACCTAGATGGAAGTGGAACACATTATTCTTAATAAAACATCACAAGAATGGAGAAGCATGAATCCTATGTATTCAATCTTGATTTGAGGAGAATTAATGACAATTAATGACACAGTGGGGGTGGGGAAAGGGGAGAGCAGAGAGAGGGAAGGAGGGAGGGGGGTGGGGTCTCAGTGTGTGAAACATCTTATACTCTCAATTAATCCCCAACCATCAAAAAAAAATATTATTGGCTCGGCGTCTGAGGCTCAATCGGCT
>CAUYQV010156864.1:0-11258 GCA_963574575.1 Galagoides demidoff | reverse complement strand
CAACCTCCAACTCCTGGGCTCAAGCGAGTCTCCTGCCTCCACCTCCCAAGTAGCTGGGACCACAGGCGCCCGCCACAACGCCTGGCCATTTTTTTTGGTTGCAGCCATCATTGTTGTTTGGTGGGCCCGGGCTGGGGATTCGAACCCACCACCTTAGGTTTATGTGGCTGGCGCCTTAGTGGCTTGAGCCACAGGCACCAAGCCCTCCATTCAATTCTTTAAACAGAGGTGCTCTAGAAACAAAGTCGAATAAGCCATTTGTTCTTATGTAAAGATGTCAATTCTAAGTAAGTTAATGTTTAGCGTAATTTACAGTTCCCATGATTTCCCATGAATAAGTACACACTGCTTGTTTTATTAAAGTGCATAGGTCCAGTAATCAAATGCAGAAATCACTCTGCTCTGTCTTTGAGTGGGCTATAAGCCTACGTAACAAATCTTGTCTTTTTATTTGTGTCATAAATAAAATTTATGAGGAAAAAAAAATAGTTCAGTGGGACTAACCCCATACACATTCATGTTTTAGTGGTCCCTATCAGTGGAGAGTGTGAGCAGGAGAGAATCCCTGTCTCAGCCCTCAGGGAGCACATACGCCTCGTGATTCCAACAGGTGAAATAACTCCTGTGTTTCCTGAGTGGAACTCAGAAATCCAATTGACTTAACACTTCTCTGTTTTGCTTTTTGCGGAGCGAACATGGTGGTAGGGTTTCACCCGACCTCACAGTTAAGGTAATTGTTGGAGTTTTCGAGCATTTACTTTTAGGGGATGTTAAGACGGTGACTGAAAGAGAAGGGAAGTGGAAATCCTTTACGTACTCTTGGGACAGTCATGTGGGTGGTTATTGGTGTCTGTGTTCCTTAGGGTTAAAGACGAAGCGGGTTAGATATCATGGCCTGACCCGAATCTCGTTTGCTCAATCTTCCGGCAGTCACACGAGTGTCACCCCCTCTATGAAGTAGTCCTTGACTAGCTCTGCCCATGTATGTCCTGGCTTCAAGGAGATTTTGTATCCTGATTATGCATTCTCTGTATTTTTAATATAGTTGTTTCTGCAACAGAGCATCTCTTTCTCATTGACACATGCACCTACCCACACTAACCATAGCACTTAACAGAATCCTTCATGGGTTAGGGCTGAGCCTGAACTTTCTGTGTGTTCATGGGGTGTGATGCAGCGCCTTGCTTATGGGAATGTTGGAAATAATAACAACTAACATCTCTTGAGTGCTTAATGGTGCCAAACACAGATTAACTTGTTTGATCTTCACACCACCTCTATGAGATAGAGACCAATATTATTTCCATGTTACAGGTGAAGAAACCCAGGCAATACACCACTGAGTGACTCATCGATGGTGAAGCTCAGAATTCAGACTTGGGGTGGCCCCTGAGCCACCTCTTTAATGACTACAGAGTACTGCTACAGCTTGGGATCTCTGGAGGCAGACCCAGAGGTAAAGCTCAGGATGGGACATGTTTGTTGGAGACGAACAGCACCTATGAGCAAGCAGGGTCCTGCAGAGGGAGCACTACGGTGGATATTGTTAATTAGAACTGATTTGACCTTGGCTTGGATGGCTGGACATTGATATTCCTGTCTTGCCAAGTATCCAGACAGGGGCTGCCCAAAGGAAGGCCATGACCTTTGGGAAAACAGCTCCTTCCAGCTGGCACAAACCTTGATGTTGTTGGCATCTGGAGGCTGTGTATTTATCACACCCTTCACAGCTGGTCACAAATCCGTCCTCAGAGGGAATCTGGATGGCTCACATCCATGTCAACCATACTTAGCATATTGCCCTTCAGGGGAAATAGAACCATTTGCTAAATTAACAGCATGTTTATTAATTATAATAACTATAATATTTCTATAATTTTTTGAGTAATTACTATGTGCCTTAAAAATTCAGCTATAATTTACTGAGTCATCAATCATCATTAAAATAAACTAAGGTTATAACCTCGCTTTGCTAAACACAAAATAGAAATCTATTAAAGTTAAATAATGTGACCAGGGTTCTATAATTAATAAGCAAGAGAGCTGCAAATCTCTCCCTGGACACTGGAGTCCACAATCCTGACCTCTAACTACACGTCTGTATCTACCCAAATTGATTGCCGAGAGCTACTCATCAATTTTGTAACCATCAGCACCTACTAATGCCTGCGTGTAATATGTGTTGAGTATATATTTGTTGAATGAATCATTACTTGGCCTTCCGTTAAGAAATCATTTAATAATTTAGCGACCTTTGAAGCAGCTGAGCACCCAATAAGGTATATTGAAGCCATGAATCTTTGTTTATTTGACACGTCTTGTCAAAGCTGAGAATGTTCGTGGGAACAGCAGGATGGGCACACAGGCTCAGAGTGTCCCGATGGTCAGCTAGAGGATCCAGCAAGTCAAGCAGGGGGAATGAGAGGCTATGTGCTGTTATACAAAGAGTGCCCCGGTCTGGACTCAGAGAGGTTTAACTGCAGGCATTTCACTAATGTCAGTTTGACATTGACAAGCCATTTCACCGCTTTCATTTCTGAAATGAGGAAGTTGTGGAAGACGATCATCAAATTTTATGCATTACTGATAGGCTGTGTGGTTCTGTAAAACTTACACGGAAGTGAGAGCTGCCATTCTGTGAAGGAACAGAAAGTGGAACCAGAACTGGTGGGCAGCAGACACAGGAAGAACATTTCAGCTTAATGTGATAAAGTATATTCTAAAGAACATCCTTGGGAGGAAATGATTCCTCCTTCATTAGAAGTGTTTCAGTCGGGGCTGACCCCAGGTGGGCGTGCTCTGGGGGGGCTCTCCTTGTTGGATCAAAGGCCAGATGAGATGACTGGCTGATGAACTCCAGGAGCTTGTGAATACAAGAGGCCAGGATTAAATTCCAGACGTTGCCAAAGTATCAAATAGGATAGAGTGATAGATGGCAGCCTGGGACGCAGTAGTTGCTCAATAAACATTTGTTGAATGAAGGAATATTTAAAATCATTTAGTAATAAATCAGTACTGAAGAACAGAGTTGCTGTGACAGATACAGACAACCCCAGACAGTTGAGAGGTAAAATGAGATTATCAACATGCAGGTGACTTACAGATAGTATGTGTCATAGTTTGGGTTTCCCAGAAAACTGAGCCTGAGACAACAAGGACTTAGGTGTAGATAATAAGATGGCTGCATTCCCAGTAATTAGAAGAGGATAAATAAAAACTGTAGAGCACTTACTATAGGTCCTAAAGTGATGAAAGCCAAGGCAGATATTCTTACTAGAGAGTGAGGATTTTCCTGAGAATAAAGGGGCTCGGTGCAGAGGAAAGAGTATCTTGAAAGGACTGAATGTACCAGAGCACACGTTTACCTGGAAAGGTAAACTATTTATATTTGGAGGCTGGGCCTGAGGGATTGAGTGAGGCTCGAAAAGTACACAGGTGTAGCTCCTGAAGGCTCTGTGAGCCAAGGAGGTTGGACAAATTTAAATGTATTGGGCCGATGCAAAGCGTTTCTAAAACTATGTACGGAAAATAACGCAACTGAAAGTCAATACAAGACCAGGAATAAAAAGAGTTAAACTTGAATGATCAAGTGCCCACCAAGAGCAGAAACTTAGATGTGAAGAATATTTAAGCTTGACACATTTTTTATACAAGATGCAGGAAAACTGAATCTGAAAGAAATTACGCCTTTGCTTTCATTTTCTTCTGTTTTTTTTCTTTTTCTTTGCTTTTTCTATACTTCTCTTCCGCTCTCTTGCTCTCCCTTTCTTTCAGCATCAAGCATGTTTTTTTCCCCATTCAAATTTCCTTTATTATTTCTTATAGCATAACTGTGTACATTAATGCAATCATGGGGTACAATGTGCTGTTTTCATATACGTTTTGAAATACTCTCATCAAACTGGTTAACATAACCTTCATGTCATTTTCTTAGTTATTGAGTTAAGATATTCATATTCTGCTTTTAGAAAGATTCACTTGTACCCTTGTCAGATAAACCATAGAGGTGACCCCACCCACCACTCTCCCTCCCCCCATAAACCTGCCTCACCTCCCCTCTCCCACTCAACATCAAACATGTTAGAAAAAGTCTACAAATGATAAATTTTAATAGGACCCTCGACTGTTGGAGATTCCCTGCCTGGCTATCACATTTGTAATTTATGTGAAGGACACACAGGTACGTAAAGTTGAAATCCAAATGTAGGCTCGTATTTGTGCAGTCCACGCTGAAATGAACTACTTGGGAAGGATCTTAGATGATGTTTAGTGTGCTAGAATAATTATCAACAGCACTTTAGTGATGAAAGAAATCCCAGTCTCAGCGCTGAAATATTGAGTTCCTTAGAGCAGTGGTCTCCAACCTCTTTGGCACCTTTTTGGAATTTAATTTTTCCATGAACAGATGGTTGGGGGGGGGTGGCTTTGATATAAGTCTACAAGAAATCGATTTGTTATCTCTGTCCAGCCAAATCTCTCTGCTAATGATGATCTGTATTTGCAGCTGCTCCCCAGTGCCAGCATCACCGCCTGAGTGCCACCTGAGGTCAACGGGCATGAGATTCTCATTTGGAGCATGCAACCTGGATCCCTCGCAGGAGCAGTTTAACTGTAAGGATTGTACTCCTATGAGAATCTAATGTTGTCCCTGATCTGATAGGAGGAGGAGCTCAGGTGGTGATGCAAGTGCTATGGACCGGCTGTAAATCCAGGTGAAGCTTCGCTTGCTTGCCGGCCATTCACCTTCTGCTATGCGGCTTGGATCCTTTTAGGCCATGGACTCATACAAGTTCTTGGTCCGGGATTGGAGACTGCAGCCTTAGAGTGTCTTGAAGGTGACCTTCTGGTTCATGCCTCTGTGCTTTTGCATACATCCTTTCTTTTAGATTGATCACTCAATGCCACCCTTAGCTGCCCTCCTGCCCCGTCTAGTTAATATCCTCCCAACATCCTGTACTTGCTCTGTATTGCCCTGCACCCAGTGCATTTCAGTCTCTATACATGGGAATAGCTGAGCACCTGGTGAAAATGCAGATTCTAGCTCAGTAGGTCTGGGGTGGGGCCAAGATTCTCTACTTAACATGTTCCTGGCTGATGGTGATAATTCTGGTCCCTGAGCCACACTCAGAGTGACAAGGTCATAGTTCACACTATAGTGATTGTGACTTTGTTTTTTTTTTGACTAAGAAGGCGAGAGAGTTTCTTTTTTGATTCCTACTGTGTAACATAAAAGTCTGGTCCAGAATAAGACATTCAGTTAAGTTGTAGTGAAATAATGAGTGAGGATTATCTCAGTAGTTCATTGTAGCAACCTAAGTTACCTACATAACTATTAACCTTTCTCTTTTCCTAGGGAGGAAATGACTCAGAGAGATTAAGTAATCATTGAGAAAGTGGTAGAATCAGAACTTCAACATGGCTCTACTAACTCTAAGCCTTGTGTGCGGTTCATGCCACCATTTGCCTTCCAAAATGCGGACACAATGCAGATTAGATCTGAGGAGTGGAGAGGCTTTAAAATATTAATAAAATACAAGTATTCCTCATGCTGTGTTTAAGAGATTGGAACTTTACAGTCTTAACCTTAGAGCACAGAGATAATATAGAGTTGCAGGAAATCCTTGGTCTTGAGAGATTTGGACCACACTCCAAACTTTGACGCCCTACACCATTCTCACAGCTGAACAAATACGACATATAGAATTGTAGACCCTACCACTGGTTTTATGAATTAATTCTTGGGATTTATAGTGTTTTGTGCTCTCTTTTCAAAGGACCTTACAATCATTAATTATTTAAGCCTCCTTCCATCCCTGAGAGGAAGGAGAGGGATATTATTCTGCCCTGAGCCTGGCGGGTGGCGGAGGTCAAGAGAGGTGGAATAGCAGTGGTTAGCAGAGTCCAGGGGAGGGGAGATTAGGCTGCACCTGAGTGAACTCAGGTTTCATTACCGAGGAAGTCCTGCAGGCGAGGTGGGACAGAGGCTTCTCTCATGGGTTTCTAGTCAAAAGATGAGAGTGCAAAGGCCACTTTTGATACCCAACAAGAAGAATAATAACTATCATTTTTTGAATATTTACTACATATTACATAGTATACTATCCCGTTTAAAAATTTTAATTTAATTTCATATGAGAAATGTGACTTGGATGATGATGATAAAAATAACCATGTATTGAGAGAAGCCTCTATGTGACAGGAGCCTTACAGCAACCTCACAAAGCACTATGTAATTCCAACATTACAGAAGGGAATTGAATAACCCAAGTCACTTAGCTGATTCATAACAAAACTGTGATTTGAATTTAGGACTCTTCTACCTCCAGAGCCTGGGCTCTCTGACCCTCAGGTTCCTCATTCACTAAACGGGGATAACAATATCTAAATTACAGGATATTATGCAGGTTCTCTGTGATAATGTCCCTAGTGCTCAGTAAGAATATGGTAGAAAGATCATGAGTCTGAATTTCATCTTCATACTGAATAGTCATAATATCTAACATAGCTCACTGAGCTTTCTGAACCTCTATTTTCTTATCTGTAAAATGGGGATAATGACATCTACCCTACAGGTTTTGGCGAAGATTAAATGAGAGGATCCATACAAAGTAGCTACTTCCATGACTGGGGGATAGAAGTTCTCAAGGTAAGCTGTTGTTTTTCTCCTTCTCCCCCACCCTAGTCTGAGCTGTCTCCCCTCTGTTAACAAATAATGCCACCACCTTTTAACCAACTGCATATCTAATGGATGATATCAGGCGTGGGACTTCTTCATGTAGCACCATCTGATTTTAAGTCCCTCCTACTTGGGAGGCGGGTCCTCAGTGACTTACACATCTAAGAACTCCCATCACTTATTTCCTGTGTCTTTCCTGGCCCAGGAGCACCTGTAAAATCTTAGGCCAGTTTCTTAGTATCTTCCTGGAGAGATGTCATTTATACCTACTAAAATAAAGGAAAAATATAGAAAATCCACTTGGAATGTGTTCTCCTAATCTAACCCTTGACTTTTCAGTAATTGAATTCTATGCCCCAGAAGACTTTCAAGCAAACATTTGGTGATAAATTCAATTGAGTTGCTGTGCCCCCACCCCTTAGTAAAGTTTGGGTAAACTATTAACTTTCTCAGAAAAGCTCGCTGAAATCCTGGTACAGTCTGTCAGTCATTTGGGGATGACAGAAAATAATCAATAGTAAATACTGTTAGAGTGAACGATGGACTCTAATTCTTATTCTTTCTCTTATAATTGACAAAATAGGTCTGAGGCTTCCAGGAGACCATGGGAAATTTTGTCCAACTTTTGCTGTTATATAGGATCCAAAACTCACACACTTACTAGTGATTGTCCAGGGAGTGACGGCCTGGTTGCCAGCCTGTAGTTTCCATTCTCTGGACCATGGGCATCAGGGACCTCTCTCCCTGTAAGGGCTCCACCTCACCAGCTAATCCACACCAGACCCCTCATTCACTTAGACATCTGGTGGCTGATGTTGAGACCCTGGTCTGGGGACTTGATTAGAACTTTGTCTCCAAAATGCTGACTATTTCCAGATGGATCAGTCTCTATAAAATTTCTGATTGATTGATAAAATAATGGAGAATGGTTTTCCTTGTGTTGACTCAGGAAAAACAATGGAGAAACTAAGACTCTTCAGCTCCATTCAGGATAGTTTTCATTTCTGAGATTTCTTCTTCGGCTTCTTCCTATGTAATAATAACCGTAACAATAGTGATATTAATGGCTAACACTTTTATGGAGCTAAAGATGTGCTAGAAACTTTTCTAAGCACTGTAGATGTATTACTTACAGAGTCCTTATAATAGTTCTATGAGGTGGCCATAGTCTTACCAACCCTCATTTTGAGATGGGGCATTAGAGAGTAAGCAATTTGCCTGTGTTCTGACGTAAGTGCTCTGGTTCTAGACTTGATGTGCTAATCAGTAGGATGGACAAAGTAAGAATGGTCACCTTACATGGACGGTTAGAGTCTATAATGAGTGTTCACATGTGTCATCTCCTTTCCTGACCACAAGAATTTACCATAGTAGGTGATGAACAGCCGTCAGGCCTTCGTCATAGGGAGGCTGAGGTATGAGCATAGCTCAGAGAAAGAACTTTGAATGGAGGAAGATGTAACTTGAATTTTGGCTGAGTCTTCATTTCTTTAGGACTAAAGGGGGGTTCAAATGCCTTTTCCTAGGTTTGTGTGAAGATTAAATGAAAGAATGCAAACAAAGCTCTGTGCACTGCCCGGAATGTTAGAGCTGACCTGCCGCCGGGCTGTCTTTCTTCTTCCTTTCCTTCCTTCTTGCCTTTATTTTCTCAGTAAATATTGGGCCTTTCATCTGTACTAAATCACATACATAAGGTAGGTAGCCATGAAGTTCACGAGCAATTTAAAATAGTGCACAATTTAAAACTGCACATGAACTTTATGGACACCCTGCGTGTATGTATATATATCACAGATATTATATACAAATATATAATGTGTATATAATTAAGTTATACACATATAGCCTATATGCACATTTATATACATGCATAAAATATATGCAATAAGTCTCTCTAGGTAAGGCAATGATGGGAAAGTTAGGTCAGAGGTTGATTTGCAAGAATAAGTAGCGTCCTTTAATAAACATTTGTCGAGCACCTCTCAGGAGTCAGATACCGTACTAGGAAGCCGCTAAGTTGCAGAAGTGACTAATGCATTTCTCCTCTCAAGTAGCACATATCCTTTAAAGAATGGAAGCCAGAGAGCGTGTTAAGGGCTCAGTCTGGACCAAGCACTCTGCATTATCTGTATGATTGCTACGTCACTTCATTTGACAGCTGAGGAAACTGAGGCTCAAACCGATTTTCTCTAGATCATTGCTGTCTGCTCAGATTTTCTAGATAATGGAAATTTTCTATCTATGCTGTTCACTATGGCAGCCACTAGATGATTTGTCCCTTGAAATATGGCTCGTGCAAGCCAGAAATGCAATATTTCATTTTCTTTAATCTCGCTTCATTTAAGTTAAAATATCCACCTGGAGCTCCCTGCTGCTTATTGGACAGAACGGCTCTAGGATAAGACCCAGTAAGGAAGAGGCTGGCTTTGAATCTGAGCCTGCTGTTTGACTGCACAGCGGGGATGTTTTCCATTATGTGAGTAGGTGTGGCTCAGGGCTTTCTGGCTCTTTCCCTGTATCAGAGGGGTAATGGGAAACCCTCTGCCCGCAGCAGAGAGGCAGGTCTAGCCGTCTAGCCGGAGGGGTGACTGAAGGGCACTCGCCCACACTCAGCACACACACTTCCTCATCACACAGAACTCCAGTGGGGAGTGTGAGTACGTCCTTCCTCACTAACACCCTGAAGAACCAGGCAGCTTTTCATGAGCGGGATTCCTTTGGTTGCTTTGGTAACCCCAGTAGAATTCCTAGCATGACTGCTACAGTAAGGGGGCCAGTTAAGGACTCAAGTAGGGAGGGCTCCTAGAATCTCTTAGTGGGAAAATGGGTCAAAGGGTTTCAGACTTTCCTGTTGCCACGTTTAGGGTTCCAAAAACCAGCAACGTTTGTTGCCAACTTGAATATAAAGATCCGATGACTCAATCCTTTTGATGGCCCAGGCTGAGAAAAAGACTTTAAAATTATAAATAAAGACATACATAGTAGCATTTAGTTTGGGGCCCTTATTATTGCCACTATCATTATTATTATTAATTTTTTTATTAATTCATAACAGTGTACATTAATTCTATCATGGGGTACAGTGTACTGTTTCTGTATATAATTTGAAGTACTTTCATCCAACTGGCTAACATAGCCTTCATGTCTTTTTCTTAGTTATCGTGTTAAGACATTTATATTCTACATTTAGAGAGATTCACACGTACCCTTATAGGATGAACCACAGGCGTGATCCCACCAATCACCCTCCCTCCACCCTCCCTCTCCCCTCTCCCCATCTTCCTGGGCTAAAATTAGGTTATATCTTTCCTAAGAAAGCTATAAATTAGTTTCATAGTAGGGCTGAGTACATTGGATACTTTTTATTCCATTCTTGGGATACTTCGCTAAGAAGAATATTTTCAGCTCCATCCATGTAAACATGAAGGAGGTAAAGTCTCCATATTTCTTAATGGCTGCATAGTATTCCATGGTGTACATATAAGTCTAAACTCTTATATGAACCAATTTGTTTTCCTTAAATCACTGGAAAAATTAGACAAATAAAAGTTAATCTAGGCTTGGCACCTATAGCACACTGGTTATGGCGCCAGCCACATGCACTGAGAGTGGCAGCTTCAAACCCGGCCCGGGCCAACTAAATAACTGCAACAAAAAAATAGCTGAGCATTGTAGCGTGTGCATGTAATCCCAGCTGCTTGGGAGGCTGAGGCAAGAGAATCAGTTAAGCCCAAGATTTGGAGATAGCTATGAGCTGTGAGCTGTGATGCTATGGCACTCAACCGAGGGTGAGATAGTAAGACTCTGTCTCAAAAAAAGTTAATCTAAATTATGCCACTTTGCAGCTTTTATTGAGATACAATTCTTACACTACAAAATTCACTCAAACCTTTCAAAGTATAAAGTTTAGTGGTTCCTATATATTCACAAAATTTTATAACCATCACCACTATCTAATTTTAGAACATTTCTCACCCCAAAAAGACCTCAACCCCTGATAGTCATTCCCTCTCTTTTATCTTCTCCCTTTCCCTCAGTCCCTGACAGCCACTAGCCTCTTCTCTGTCTCTGGATTTGCCTCCTTTGGCCATTTCATATAAGTAGAATCATACAACGTATGGTCTTTTATGACCTGTTGCTTCACTTTAACTTTCTTTTCAAGATTTATCCATGTTATAGCACATATCCATACTCATTTCCTTCTTTTTGCCAAATAATATTTCAATGGGTATACCACATTGTGTTTACTGTTCATCAGTTAATGAACATTTGAGGTGTTTTACTTTGGGGGTATTTTGAATAATGGTGCTATATGAGAGTTCAGTACAAATTTTTGTTTGGACATTTATTTTCATTCCTTTTGGGTATATATTCTAAAGTAGAATTGCTGGGTCATTTGGTCACTCTGTGTTTAACATTTTTAGAACCACCAAACTGTTTTTCTTTTTTTTTTTTTTTTTAAGACGGAGCCTCAAGCTATCCCCCTGGGTAGAGTGCTGTGGCATCACAGCTCACAGCAACCTCCAACTCCTGGGCTCAAGCGAGTCTCCTGCCTCTGCCTCCCAAGTAGCTGGGACCACAG
>CAUYQV010156863.1:0-22915 GCA_963574575.1 Galagoides demidoff | reverse complement strand
TCCAATGGCAAAGAAAAGCTTAGAATGTACCAGATTTTTTTATGTCTTCAAATCTTTTACCTTAGCATGTTTTTAATGTAAAATCTGAACAATTTAAAGCAGATTTAAAAATTAAAGTTCAAATTTTTAAAAATTGGATAGCTTTAAAAGTGCTAAACGCTTAATTACAGAATAAAACTGTTGATCATCTAGATCATGTTCTGCTTGTGGTATGAGTCATCCAGGGTTAGAGATGAACGATTTTAAACCCAGAGACTTACAGACGCTCTAGTCATTAAAAATAGTGTCAGAGAGGAACAAGAGCCACTATTCTAGATGAAGCAATATGTAAGTGCAAGTATTCCTAGACACAAATGATGTGATGTTCTTGACATTTGGTATATTTTCCATGTTTAGAGTTTCTAGCTGGCCAGGTGGGGTGGCTCACAGCTGTAATCCTAGCACTCTGGGAGGCCAAGGTGGGTGAATTTGCTTGAGCTCAGGAGTTTGAGACCAGCCTGAGCCACAGTGAGACCCTGTCTCTACTAAAGAGAAAAATTAACCAAGCATTGTGCCGGGTGCCTGTAGTTCCCACTACTTGGAAGGCTGAGGCAAGAGGATGGCTTGAGCCCAAGAGTTTGAGGTTGCTGTGAGGTACGATGACATCACAGCACTCTACCCAGGGCAAAAGAGTAACACTCTGCCTCAAAAAAAAAAAAAAAAAATGCAAATTCAAATGTATCATTTTGCATAAAAATTCTCTACTCCTTTGTATGAAATCCCTACACACACACACACACACACACACACACACACACACACGGATTTTCTTTCTTTAAACTTAACTTACCAGGCCTTTCATTATCTAGCTCCTGTGTGTATCTCCAGCTCCAAGCCTGATCACTTCACCTCCCAGAAGCTAGAGGGATCACCTCTCAATTCTTCCAGGGACCTACGTGCTCTCCTACTTGGAGCCTACAATGTGCTTCTCTTTCTGCCCATAATGCACCATTTCCCCTTCTCCTGCTTATGGTCCATTCTCATCCTTTAAGTGAAAGCTCTGCCCAAACCCCCCCAACTCTGGGCTGGCCCCCCCTGGGCTGAACCCACTAACACTTCCTTACCCTTCCATAATACTCTGTAGCACTACATAATTATTCCTGTTTTTGCAACACACCTTGCTTTGACCAGTGATTTTTCAGCTGGTGTGCCATGAGAGGATCTTAGGCGTACCCTGAAAATTTTTAAAGACCATTAAATTATTTTTAAAAGAACCTCAAAGCAGAGTAAGTATATTCTTTTTTTTTAATCAATATAACTTAAGTGTGCTGTGGAAATTTAACTATAGGTTCAGGTGCTATGAGATGAAAAGTTTGAAAAACCCTGCTCTAGACTGAGGCGTCTGTGAAAGCAAAGGCTCCCATCGGTGGTTTACACACAGCGGCTAGACGGCTCTGAGATGCAATACAAGCTTGGTGAATCTCCTAATTTTTTTTTAAATCAAAAGTAAATGAAGCGGTGAAAAAAATCTCTGTGACTGTTATCTTCATAGTAAAATGCACTGCGTGCAAATGATGTATCATTAATTTTATTTTCAAAAAGGCTATGCAAATTGACGTAGGTACCAGCATTACAGGATTTTTATAAATTTTCCTCATCCTCGCCAGCTTTAAACATGACCTTTTGGGGGATATTTGTTAATTAATGGATAAAAAAGATAATAGTTTAATACACACTAATTACTAGTAAAGATAAAGATAAATGTTAAAGCATCAACTATGTTCATTTACCTTCTTCTGACTTCCTCATTCATTTTGTGTCATGTAAATTTTATGTTTTACAGACAACCTAACTTGAAAGTATAGATTCCACTGTTTTAGCATCAACAACTTAAATGATACCAAAAGTACTTTGCATTTTACATTATTTATTCCAATTCATTAATTCATTTATTACCATACTTTATTTTTCAGACAGAGTCTTACTTTGTTGCCCTTGGTAGAGTGCTGTGATGTCACAGCTCACAGCAACTTCTAACTCTTGGACTCAAGTAATTCTCTTGGCTCAGCCTCCCTAGTAGCTGGGACTACAGATCCCTGCCACAACACTCAGGTTTTTTGTTTTGTTTTCTTTTTTTAGAGACCAGGTCTCACTCGGGCTTGGGCTTTAAAAGCTCAGGCAATCCACCCTCCTGGGCCTCCCAGAGTTCTAGGATTACAGGTGTGATCCCCTGCACACAGCCCACTACCACATTTTTGAAAAGAATTTTGGGTTACAGTAATCAAGAGTTCAGCTTCTCTACTCCAAATGCAACATAATTTTGATGAGAATAGTTATTTCTAGATTAAATAAGGTTTCGTGCAGGGAAGAACACACATTATCAACGTTTTTGTGTGGAAGATTCATAAAGAAAAAGGCAAAAGAAACAGGATTTGTTCTCCATTTCTTAATGAGATAACATTTTTTTGCGCAACGAAGTCCATCTTCTGGAAATCACCTAAGACGCTGATATGAGGATAAAGTTTTGACGCTCGTATGAAATCCTTTAATTCCTTTGTTATTTTTCCTAATACACAGATTTAGTTGCGCCTGCTGGGATGTGGTATTTAGTAAAGACTGACAATCCACCACATGGCACCAGTGTCCGGCAATAGAAGCTGTGTCCTTGCTTTGACAGTTATCTGATTGGGATGTGGAACTGGTACAATACAAGGGGCTTAATTTCCTTATCCTCCTAAGAAAGGAGGCTAGCCACTGTCAGAAACAGATTTATACCATGTTGTATTTGAAGCACAAAATAGTTCTCTTCCTGGTATCTTTTATCAAGAGGCGACCTGGTACAGGGAAACAAATGTGGGCTTTGGAGTTAAGACAGAGCTAGGCACAAATCTAGACTAATTATCTATACGATCTTAGGCAGGATATCTAACCCATATTAGTCTCCATATAGAAAAATGTAGCACCACTACCCCATCGGCCACATTAAAATAGCTAAATATGAGTGAACTACAAGATTAGCTGGCACACAGCAGGCACACAACTTTTTATAGAAATTATACTTAGCACATTACAATTAATTAAAGAAAAACTAAGGGAAGCATGGATGGTAAAGGATGAAACGCAGAGTTTTGTTTGAAGAAACTGTTAGAACAAAAGCTGGTTTACTCAGCAGCACTCCAGGAAATGCCTGAAATTTTACAAATTTTCTCCTTGTAAAACACTATTTAAGATTATAACCCAGGGATGGGTTCTGAGGGCCAGGTATTCTTGAAGGCTCCTCACCTCTGTTGCACGGCTTCACATCATGTGAAGGCCTGCAGCTGTACCTCAAGAATTTGGCATTTGACTTATGGAGCTTAAAAAAAAAAAAAAAAAGCAACAACAATTAAAAAAAGCCATCCTTGAGTGGGTAGTGTTACCTAATCAGCTTAACTGCAGTGGGGTGAAGCCTGGCGCGCACGCTGTCAGCAAGAAGAATGGGGAGTAAAGGAACACGCTAATAGAGAAAGTTTAATTGCATTATGTGATTTAATTATTTAGCTATCTCAGCACCCTACCTCCGTGTACAAGGGAGTATGAGTCAGACAATGGAGTCCGTGTTGTTAGGCCATTACAGATCACTATTCATCTTCAATAGCCTCATCGCTGCCAGGTAGCTCTGGCTCACGGCATGCACTTAATTTTGCCGGCACCCAGGGTCTGGGTCAGGACATCGGTAATGACCTGTATTACTACTGAACAGGTTTTGAAATTAAAGAAACAACCAATACTAGTTGGTCCTCTGGGGGAAGATATTAAAGCATCAGTCAAATGGGTCAGTGTGCCCTAAAGGGAATGAGATATCCCCTAACACTCAGAGGGAACTGGGAGACCAAATACTGCAAATATGGGGGGCGGGGGGTGTCTACAGAGTATCGGAATTTCCTGTTTGGCTAACTGTGCAGATGGAAGGGACAGAATGGAAGTGGCATCATCACACTATGACTGCTTCCTCCTCACTCTCAGGATCGCTGGGTGTCCCAAATACACTTTAAAACAAACGTGAATACTGTGCTCTTCTGGTCAATTTCTGTGGCCATTCCAAATATCAAATGATAGCATGACACTGCAAAATTAGGAAGGGCATATTTTGGGTACCTTTCCTTAAAAGTGACACTGGAGACTTCACAAAGCAGGTTTTATCTCATTAAGTAAACATACTTATTTCCAACTGGTCTGTAAGGAAATCTAGCTAGAACTATCAACCCAGGGTCTCTCAAACAGGACCAGTAAAGTTGCTTATACTTGACAAGGATTAAGCTTTAATATCGTAACAGCAAATTAGAAATAAAGCACATTGAATACCTAAGTGTGGAGACAAGGTAATGTCATAAAAAGATAATAAAATCAGCGTTTAGGCAGTGTTTAAGGTTGATGGTCTGATACAGACAAAGGAACAACATTGTCATACAAAGGGGACAAAAAGAACATTACAATGGGTAAATTCACACCTGTTAGGTACAGTGCACACAAGGTGGGTGCAGGCCATACTCAGCATGTACAACTTTGCCTCAATCTGTACAAAAACAAAGTATGCGTGCCCCCAAATATGCTGAAATTTTAAAAAAAGAGCTTCACCAGTTGCTTATTGGAAAACTCCTAGATAAATGCCGCTTTACCATTACAGTCCTATAATGTTACACTGTTCTTGGAATGAAAAACTGAAAAAATAAATGAGGTTTAGAAAGTATTTTTCCCACTGCGGGATATTATGTCAACTATAAACATCACCAGTTGCATCCAGAAATCCTGGTAAAGCTGACTGAGAACTAAACATTGCATCACAAAATGCATTTGTTGAATGAAAGTCTAATGGTCTTAGGAGGCGGGAACTTGGGAAGTTAGTTAGGTGGTAGGGGTAGTGACCTCATACATCGAATTATAGAAGGGACAGGAGAACTTATCCCTCTGCTTTCTGCCTTGGGAAAACACAGGGAGAATACGGCCATCTGCAAAGCAGAAAGCTGGGCTTGAGCAGACAAGGAATCTCCCAACACCTCCATCTGGGGTTCCCGGCCTCCAGGACACCCAGCCTGTAATACCATGTACCTTTGTTCTACCAGCCCTAATTCAATAAGGCAGGGGCTATCCATGTGCAGGGAAGGAGCCTCAGGAATACAGAGACTAACATCCCCTACCAGGGATTCCAATCAAAACAATCCCTATGTTCCTACCTGCTGCCCACAGCACTGGGAAAACGAGGCAACAGCTCGGAAGGTTCTAGAGCAGTGGTTCTCAACCTTCCTAATGCTGTGACCCTTTAATACTATTTCTTGTGTTGTGGTGACCCCCAACCATAAAATTATTTTTGTTGCTACTTCATAACTGTAATTTTGCTGTTATGAATTGTAACGTAAATATCTGATATGCAGGATGTGTTTTCACTGGTCTCGACAGAACCGTGAGAGGTTGAGGACATCCCAAAGGTTTTCAATCAGGGAAGGAGAGGAACGAAAACAAAAGGAATCTAAGAGCAGCCTACAATTTTTACTATTGAAAATATCAGAGTACAACTTGTAAATGTGTTTATTTTTTTTCTAGGTTACACTCTATTACAGAGAGAACCCTCATTATCAAATGGGATGAAAACGGAAGTAAAGGTTCACAAAGTTTTGACCCATGATGAATAAAATAGTTATCCACTCACTCACTGCAGATGGGGTCAGGGATGGCACCCCTGGAGCACAGGGAGTCGTCCTGGGGGGTAGGGAATAGTCAGATGTGCCAATACACACGTGGGGGAAGCACACTGGGCATTTATGTGCCATTTAAATAGAACGGAGTGCGGGCGTGGTGGCTCACGCCTGTAATCCTAACATCTGGGGGGCCAAGGAGGGAGGATCCTTTGAGTTCAGGATTTTGAGATCAGCCTGAGCCAAAGCAAGACCCTGTTTCTATGAAAAATAGATACAATTACCTGGGTGTTGAAGCAGGTGCTTATAGCCTCTGCTGCTTGTGAGGCTGAGGCAAAAGGATCACTTGACCCAGCGCTCAGCGGCTGCTGTGAGATATGATGCTTGGGCCAGAGAGGGAGACTCTGTCTCAAAAATAATAATAATGAAATAAATTTAAAAAAAAAACAGAAATAATGGGATGTGAATACTGGGGAAAAAACAGTATATATGAGACATGCCTTCACTCCTCGGGATGAGCCCCCTTTTCTTAGATGGCAGAAAATAGACTTTCTTCATATGGAGAAAACAATCTTTCATTCCTTAATATTTAAAGTTCTTGGCAATAAAAGTCTGTAGGGATTAAAATGCTAACACTGTAAATAACAAAATGGCTTCCTATCCTGTGCACGCTGTCCCCACTCACCCCCACCCCTGCACCAATCCCAGATAAGACAATTCTAACCGCCCTGTTGAGAACTCAGGCAGAACAGGCTCTGGGAATGCACATGGCTTCCAGGTACCAAGTGCCGTCGAGGCCGCGTCCCTGTGCAGAACCAAGGAGAGATGAATGAGGCTACGGCATCCAAGGACTCAGGAGCCACTTTCTGAAGAATGTGCTCCTCTCCTTGTGACTTCAAGGAACAACACAAACCATCAAGATAAATGTGGACCCTGGGTGTGGGTGAAGGACGAGGCGGGTCGCAAATGCAGATTACTGGTTTTCTACCAGAAAGCAGAAAACAGCAAACTTGAGTTAGATTAACTGTACGTCAAAGCCATGCTCTTGACTGACAACAGTGCAGTTAAAGGTAAAACTACTTGAACAGAATCAAGTTTTTCCCCTTTGTTTCACAGAGAACAATTTCACTTCTGGGCCATGTCACACGGCAGTGACTCGCAGAAGAATGTAATGCTTAATGAGCCAAATAAGAAGATAATTATGCCAGTTATATTTGGGACACACGCAAAGTACCAGACTGCATTTATAGATTCTTTATCAACACTCCAGGGCAGGCAGAGAAAAAATTTTCTTTAATAGCTGAACTGCATTTTACTATGACTAAAGACTTTTAAAATCACACATCACTCTTCCACCCAATTAAAATGAAAAAGTTAGTTGAAAGAGCACAATGCAAATTTCAGTGGTTCCAAAGAAATCAGGTTCTCAAACCCCAACTGGATTTTATCCTTGAGACCTCTAAGGTCATTTCTTAAAAATCAAACTGATTATCCAATAGTATCTTTGCATCACTGTTTTTGATTATAAATGAATGCTCCAGACAAGCTGGTAGAACAGTACTGCTGTAATTATGAATAAAAATAAGTTTTAAAGCACAACAGCAGTCATATACTCTCAGATGCACTTAATATACTTTATTATGTTGTTAGATATCCATGATAATCATTAATTGGTAATTATGGCTCATCGGGTTTATTCAAGGAAGTTTTTGGAACAAAAGGACAAGTTAATATTATGGTGTGCTTAGAAAAAGATTGTTGGTGCATATGTGAAGCGTCTTTGCTATGGAAAAAGTGGGAAGGAGCCGCGTGGACCCAGATCTATCTTTGGAATCACTGCACACGCCAAGACTGGAAGAAACTGTCCACATCATCTAATTTAACTCATTTTACAGACAAGAAAAGCATCGATCATAAAATCTAAGGAACTTGTCTAGGTTTACTTAAGTAGTTAACAGCAGAGTCAAGGTTAGGAGGCTGGAAGCACAGCCCTGGATGTTGAGATTCAAGTGAAAACATGTGACATAGAACCAAAGTTGCCTTAAACGCTTTCTTTCCTTCTAGATGAAACTTCCTCTCTTTGCCTAAGCAGCTCGCAGAGTAAAAATACCCCAAGGCATTTCAGGAATTGGTTGAAATCACCAGCTCACTGCAATCATCTTTGAAAGCCCTCGGAGTCCTGAGAAGGGCCCTCTGATCAGAAAAAGGGCAAATGAAACATCTATTTTTGAGGGAATTTGGGTTTGGCTCCACATGAGAACTCATCAAAGACTAAGAGAATTGAGCTCGCATCAGATTAGGGTGCACAGCTGATTAGAAAAGCGATCCCTAAAAATCAGATTTGAGGCATCCCAGCACGGTGCCCGCTATCTAAAACACTGTCACAGAATTTAGAGCAAAAGTAAGCTCAAACACAATAAACACGTTAAAATGTTCATTTCAGAATTAGCAGATGTTACAGGAAGATGACAGGATAGCAGGGGTTGTTCGGTGGGGAGTTTGTGTGGGGAGCACAGGTTCACAGAATGGAAGACTCAGAAAGCTCAGTGAGGCGCACTGCTTCTCAAAGGATCTCAGCTTCAGCAAGGGGAGCACCGGAGCGGGGTAGGCAAGCAGGCTGCATTCCTCACGGGTCTTCTAACTCAGAGCAAAGTGCCCAGTCAGGGGAATGTCCAGGTGTCTAGCCCTGCAGGGAGACTCAGCAGTGCAGGTGGGCTAAGACCTCTAGATTCTTAATCAATAGTTTATATTAGGGAAGTTAAGACAGCTCAAAGGGATGAAACTTGTTTCTCCTCTCCTATCCTCCCCATTCACTCCCTACCTGACTGTTTCAGACACCCCATTACTCTGTTCTTGTTTACCTAATCACTGCCCTTTACGTTTCTGGTATGGGTTCTGCTTTCATCTTTAACTTTGCCCCCTGCCACCTGCGTGCATTCTTGCACATATGCATTGATGTCTTAGCACAAGACAAGACCCCTGGGAAGACTAAGGGGGAGGGGGGCTTGCCTGGAGCTGCCAGCAGGCATGAAGGACTGAGTGCGCCTCCTCAGGTTCTCAGGCTTTTATACACCTCGTCTGTGTGCGTCTCAGGATTCTTCCAGCGCCATCTCCCTTCTCAACCACCATCCCAGGTTGGGGTCCATGAGAGATAAACCCAATATGTTGTTCAGTTGATTAGTCTTGAACTTTATAAAAACTATAGAACCTTCTTCTGACTGCTTAAGAAATCTTATATAACTCATATACCACAAAATTCACCAAATGCATCTATAACTTAATGGTTTTACTATATTCACCAAGTTGGGCTGCTATCACCACAATCTAAGTGAGAATCATTTTCTTCCCCCCACTCCTTAAAAAATCCCGACCCCACTAGCACTTGCTCACCTCTGCGCCTGATCCAGCCCAGGGCAGCCTGCAAGGTATGTTCTGTCTCGATGGACTTGCCTACTCTGGATCTTCATGCAAACGGATCAGATGACATATGAACGTGCCCGGCCCCCTCACTTAGTGTCACGTGTCAAGGTCCATCCCTGTTGTAACACACCTTGGTGCTTCATTCCCTTTTATTGTCCAGTAATATTCTGTGGCATGGCTGGTTCCATAGTTTGCTTTTCCATTCATCAGTTGATGGGCACTTGGCACACGGTCACTATTATGAAGATCGCTGCTGTAACTATTCATGAACAAGATTTTGGGTGAACATGTGCTTTTATTTCCCTTGGGTAGGGTGTAAGCTAGGCATAAAATTGGTTGGCCATATGGTACCTCTATGCTTAATGTGAGAAAGACCCAAACTCCTTTCCAAGGGGGCTGCACCGTTCTGTATTAACACCAGTGATGTCTGAGGGCTCGAACTTTCCCACCCCCCTGCAAACACTTGTTATCACCAGTCCTTTTGATTGAAGTCATCCTGGTGGGGATCACACAGTATCTCTTCTGGTTCTGATTTGTATTTCCCTAATGGCTAAAGATGTTAACCATGTGTTCATACGTGCATTGGCCATTCCTACTCTGATTGCTGTTTTGAGCTCTATGTTGTCTTTAAAAATCACCCTCGTCAATGTGTGTGATTAGAATTTGTGTATTTTCATCACAGTATTCTATTGTGTGAATATGTCATGATTTACTTATCCAGTCTGTGGGCGTTTAGGTTGTTTACTTTCTTTTATTTTGCTATTGAAAATAATTCTGCTATAAACATCTTTTATATATTTACAACTCCTTCTCTTTATCATCAATTAAATACCTACGTAGCAAAAACAGCCTTTGTATAACACATCAAAAGGCATAACTAGGACACATGCTACACGTAACCCAGCGACCCACACTGTCTGTGTGCACGTGGGCATGCTGTAAATATATGAGTCCTGCTAAATGGAAGAAACACAAGATAGATTTCCTGAAAAAAGGGATATATACATACGCATGCCTAAGCACACACAGAAAGTCATATATAAAAACTGGGAGGTAACTGTTAGCTGTGTATAAGGCAGGCCATGATAAGATCATATGTTTTTAGTTTTAAGCCCTAAAATCTAAACAATAAATGGTTAAATTTAAAAAAGCTTTTATTATAACTACACAAACCATCAATGGGAAAAAACCCTAGATGAAAAGCTAAGGCTAAAGAGACTACCCTCATAAAGGCTAAAGAAAACAGTAACTATAAATCAGCATATCGATTAGAAAGGGGTTATCTTTTTTTCTCTTTTCAACACAGGGTCTCCCTCTGTTGGATGGGCTAGAGTGCCCATTGCATCAACCTAACTCACAGCAACCTCAAATGCCCAGGCTCAAGTGATCCTCCTGCCTTGGCCTCCCACGTATCTGGGAGTAAAGCTGCCTGCCTCCATACCCAACTAATTATTCTTATTTTTAGGAGAGTCAGGGCTTCACTCAGACTGGTGTCCAACTCCTGACCGTATGTGATCTTCCCACTTCAGCGTCCAAGCGTGCTGGGATTACTGGCCTGAGCCACTGCACCCAGCCAGGAAGGGTTATTTTAAGAGTGGAAGTTAGTAAGCAGCTGTTCTTCATTACTCCTGGAGCGAACAAGAGGGATCGGAGCTTCAATTATAGAAGTAGGATTTTAGGTCAAATGTTGTTAAAAATTTCCTACCTCTAGTGTTCTGAGACACTTACAAGTAACCAAAGGGATCTGTGCCCTCCTACTCTGGTGTTTTTTTAAAAGGTAGAGAGAAAATTTCCAAGATGAGTTAAATTTAGTCATGGGCAGACAGGTGCACTACATCAATGACATCAAAACCCTCTGACCATTAAAGGATTCTGCCTACCAAACAGCATTTGTTAAATAATATTCTCCCCAGTGTTTTTTAATAATTGGAGACATATTTTAGCCCAAGAATATGGGGAAAGGGGAGAGGGAGGGGAGAGGAAGGGAGGGGGGAGGATGGGTGGAGGAAGGGTGATTGGTGGGATCACACCTATGATTTATCCTATAAGGGTATATGTGAATCTCTCTAAATGTAGAATATAAATGTCTTAACACAACAACTAAGAAAATGACATGAAGGCTATGTTAACCAGTTGGATGAAAGTATTTCAAATTGTATATAGAAACAACACATTGTACCCCATGATAGTATTAATGTACGCAGCTACGATTTAATAAAAAAATAAACAAAAAAATTTCAAAAATACAAAAAAAAATAATAACTAGAGACATAAAGAAATTTCTACCAGAACATGAGCCAAAGAAAACATGCATAAGTATGTTCTAGATGTTTCCCAGAGAAAAATTAAAATCAATATACCTGTCTACTAACAGTGGAACTAATAAATCACGTAAGATGTATTCATAGAAGAGAATACTACACTGCAGTAAGAAGGTACCATCGATCTATCCACCAACATATATAAATTTCAATTCATGCTGCATTTAAAAAAATGTTGCAGAAGAATATACTCTGTAGGCTTCTGTTTTTATAAATTTTTATAAATAGTCATAAAGCAATGTAAACCATATTACAAGCACACAAATGTATGCTAAAATATAAAAATAAAATGGAAAGATATTACTGCAGAGATGATTTTGAGAAGATGGGGAAAAGAAAGAAGGCAGGAAGAGGTTTGGAAGAAAAGGTGCTTTAATGTGACCTATACTGTTTATTTTTCTTGTTGAAAATATATCAAGCAGATATGGGAATTAGTGTTACTTAACACTTTTAATAGTCAGAGCTTAAGATATTGTTTTTTCTGTACTTTAAAAAATTCTGACAACAACTTATCAACCAGAATCCCTGATGAATGCACTGCAGCATAATAGATATTTCCACCCCCCTAAAATTCGTGTGATGTAATCCTAATCCCCAAGGTCATGGTAGTAGGAGGCAGGAATTCTGGGAGATGACGAGGTCATGAGGGCAGATGCCGCATAAATGAGATGTTCACCTTTATAAAAGGAGTATCTGAGAGGTCCCGGGTCCCCCCCCACTGTGTGAGGCTACAGTGTAAGGCAGCTGTTTATGAGGAAGTGGTCCTTCCCCAGACACTGAATCTGCTGCTGCTTTGATTTTGGACTTCCCAGCCTCCAGAACTGTAAAAAATAAATTTTGGTTGGGCAGCGCCTGTGGCTCAAAGGAGTAGGGCACCAGCCCCATACACCGAAGGGGCCGGGTTCAAACCCAGCCCCTACCAAAAACTGCAACAACAAAAAAATTTAATAAATAAAATAAATTTTGGTTGTTTGTAAGCTACTCTCTCCAGGATATCTTGTTATAGCAGTGCAAACAGACTAAGACATCCATCATCACCAATATAAACCCACTGAATTTCAAAAGCTACAGCCAAAATCAAAGAAAGGTACTTGCGAGTAAAAGCACAATTTGCATTATGATTCGTGAAATGGGAAAACAGTGGATGTGCCACGCCTGCTCTGCAAATGTCTGGTCTCCTAGGATCCAAGTGAACAGCAAAGGGACAGCAGCCTCTTGTAGCTTTCGAACAGCACAGCTCCACCCTCCTAATGACAGGCCCATTTCCAGTCTCACTTTCCTCCTTTTTAAAGCAAAAGCAAACAATGACAAAAACATGGCCTTTTCTCAACTGTTCCCTCTGTTAAGATTTAATTTGTTTCAAAACTGTATTCCCACCTGTAAGGAGAACTATCTTCTACACTTTCAGGTCTTTCCCAACCAACCATATGGCTGGCTTCCAAATCCTTTCAAAAGGACTGCAGGACACTCCAGATTTCTACCGACCTTCCAGCTGCTTTATTCAGAGAAGTCAAAGAGAGGCACGTCAATGATGATGGGACAGTGTGTTTGGTTTGGGGAGGAGTAAAGGAAAGATCCTTGAACGGAAGACAAAAGAGGGGACAAAACTTAACCCCCCAATGCTGAACATCCTCAACATCTTAAACTTTAGAACTGTGTGTACTGAAATCATTCTAATAGCAGAGAAGGAATACAGTTATCTTCAGAGTGTCAGGGAGGAGATACTTGTTTGGTATCAGCTATTTCATCTTTAAATTCAAGCAAATTTAGATTTTACTTTATGATATGTCTGCTTAAATAAGAAGTCAAACATTCCCAAGTACAATTAACAAGATGTGACATGTTCAGCTTGTGATTTCTTCTACACTTGTACACTGCCACTCACCCCGGACAGACCACCTCTTCTTGGGGAGCACAAAACAAGCAAGTGACGATACCACAGAGCTTGTGCTGGGACACAAGGCAGAGGAAGGAGCCTGGAGGCTGAGCTTGAAGGGGAAGGTCTGGGTAGGAGAACTTGGAGGGGCAGTAGAGAGTGGGAGGAGGAAAGCTGAAGGATTTACTACGTCAGATTTCCACTCTAGATCTTGGGCACACCTAGTGTTAATGCCCTTTTGCTTCCATTAGTTGGTGATAGAACATAGAAAAGATTGTGATCAACACAGTGGCTCCTACCAGACTGCTGAGGCCCTCAAGGGACTGAAATGGCCCTGCCACACTGGCGGACCACCACCACTGCAAGCCGGGTGACATCAATGAGTTGTGAGAAGCACAAACATCTGGTGCAAACCCGAGCAGATTTTCAGGGGGGAAAGGCAAATGGGGTTTGGAGCAAGGCTATCAGTGCCACCCTAACAGCACCAAAATGCTCTTTGTGATGATCAAATCTGTCGCATTCCGGATTTGTATGCAAATGATGCAAATAAAAAACACAAAGTGAAAAATTCCAAAAACAATGTCTACAAAGTGCTCCCAAGTCAGGAAAGTAAGACACAGAAACCTTTTTTTGAGAAAGTAGAATTTGAGCTGAGGTCAGGATGGGTAGGCAAAATTTAAATTTGATCAACAGGCAGGATGAGAAATGGCAAGAACAAAAGTATGGAAATTAGGTAATTTGCAAGGATTCTGTAGGAGAAAATAGCCCAGTCTGACCAGCTTGTTGGATATACACAGGGTGGTAGAAAATAAGATAGAAAAGGCAAGTGAGGGCCTCATCATCCAGGGACACGACTGCCAGCTCATGAATTCCAGTTCTTTCTCTGAGCCACCTGAGATCTCCACGTGGCAGGGTAAATCTATGCTTCAGGAAAATCCTTTTGACAGGAGCAATATCATTACTTATGACGTCCATAAAACATTCAGAGAAACTAGGGGGAAAGGGACAAAAACAGTTTTATATTTATTTTGACAGGTTAAAAGGGTGCTGTCATTATGCATGGACTTTTAAACCAGCTTTCTGTTGGCTGTACAGACCATTCTGGCTGTCCATGTAACCAAACTACAGAGAAATACAAAACTCAACAGACACAGTAAATTACGTGAACCAGAAATCCAATGACAATTTCATCTTTACCCATGAACCAGTGCTTTTTTTTTTCTTAGTTCCATTTACCAAGAAGATGAACAATAATGATTTCAGGCAATTAATTCAGACCTTTGGCAAGGCCACAGGAGTTTTGCTGAATACAGTTATAACATAAAAGATGAAAAACATCATTTTCCACGCTGCGGGTTCAGAACTGTGCGTGCCTGTGACAGTGTTTGTGTCACTGAAGCTAGTCTTTTGGAAATTGCCCTAACTACCGGAAATCCATCAATGGCTTCGCAGACACTTTAGCGAGCCGGACAGTGATACCAGGGTCGTAGTTTCATTAGACACTTTCACTTTCAAAGGATCCACAGTATAAACTTTCAGAGCCAGCAACATAATCCTTCTCATCAAATATTTGGGCGACAGGTGGAAAATTGTTCTGCCAGTTGAAGAAGACAAAATCCATTCCTTCTGGCAATTTTCTGCAATGAAAACTCCAGAAATGAATGTGCAATAACTTGTGGAAATAAATTTCAAATATTATCACACAAAAGCAGTGTGCTCAAAATCTCTAACTGTAAACTAACTCCTGCTTATCAGAATTTCAAAATGTTGATTTCTCTTTGTATTTGAATTGCCACTAAGGAAAGAGAAAATATTTTCAGACATTAAAATGCCAGAGAAATGCTAAATTCAAATGAAGTAAAGCCATGTTAAAAGCTGTACTTTGTTAGCGGCATCTCTCGGGTCAGGATGCAACAACCAAAGGGGCATTTTCTACCATCAGCTCATTCCTAGCAACTGCAAGATCTCGCCCTTGGATTACAATGCTGTACACAAACCAGTCTGGAAATGGACATTGGGTTTTGACTCTTTTTGGTTGGTTGCAGTGGCTTTTATCAGCTCTCTGATGCAGAGATAGACCACTCTGGTCTTCCTCATCATGGTCCTTTTAAAGGTTTCTCTCAAAAGCCCTCCTTTGTTCACTCCTAACTGTATAAGAGTCTAGCAGATGGGTCTGTGACAGCTTGGGAGGCTAAGAGGGTTTACGGCAAGTTAATGAGAGAGAGAGATGATCGCATACCCGCAGTCTGGGTCTGCAGCCTTGCACGTGAACTGCTCAAACATTCTTTTTCTTCCTGCATGTCAGAATTCACGCGGTCACAGAGATACATGATGTATCCAATTGAGGGACAGGCAGGGAATAAGTGTTCTATTCTTGAACTACTACATCAAACAACTTAATTAAATACCTCCTTCAACTGGGGGATGTTTTTCCTCCTTTTCAGCCACAGCTTTCTCCTGTGGCTTGTGTGTGTCATGATAACCAATGGATTCCAACTTACATAGCCGGAATTTTATAAAACCATTGGTAAAGTTGCTGTTTGCAATAGCTTAAAAAAATGATGAGCAAATAAATGATGTAAACAAAATTACCAGTTTAATACATTATTTGCTTTTAAAAAGCAAACACTTCATGGGTTTTAAAAGTCCCTGTTTAATAAGTCAATAATTATTCACATGAATATTATACACATTCACGATTCACAGTCAACAATTTCTTTGGTGCCTCCTCTGTGCCGGGCACATGATAGACATTGGGAGTACTCAGCAATCAAAGAAGACAAAATCCACGTTGCTATGCTTTAGAGAAGAGAGACAATACACACACTTTTTTTTTTTTTTTTTTTTTTTTGCAATATAGATGAGGTCTCCTTCTGTTACCCACAGTTCACCATAACCTCAGACTCCTGGCTCGGCCTCCTGAGTGGTGAGGACTACAGTTGTGCAACACCACACTCAGCTAATTTTTAAAAAAATTTTTTTTTACAGATGAGGTTTCATTTGTTGTCCAGGCTGGTCTCAAACCCCTGGCCTCAAGTGATCTTCCTGCCTCAGCCTCTTAAAAGTGCTAAAATAACAGACATTAAGCCACCAGAGGCCCGGCCATTACACATAGTATGAGCAAGACACCAGAGGATCTGTTCTGCAGAGAAACATAAAGTAAGAGAAAGGGATTAGCAGCATTGGGTGAGAATTGTAGCTTAGGATAAGCTACAACTGGTTGGGTAAGAAGGGCCCACATGGTGAGGAAGTAATGCACATGGATTATTTAGGGAAAAACATGCCACACGTATGAAGGCCTCAGGTGGGAGTGTGCCTGGAAGACTGGAGGAATCAGAGGAAGCAAGTGTGAAGCAAGGTGCATACAGGGAGCGTGGGGTGGTGCAAGGGAAGGCGGGGAGGTACAGAGAGGAGGAAGAGATGAGAGTAAAGAAGGGGCCTTTCAGGACCCCAGACTTGCGTCTGAGTGAGACCATGAACCTTTGGGAGCTCCACATACACGAGTTCCCGACCTCACCTTCTTCCCATCTGTTCAGACATTGCTTTCACTGAGGCCTCTGCTAGCAAATTTATGTAACATAGCAATCATTACCTTTCTTTTCATTCTCCATATTCCTCACACTGTATTGACTTTTTTTTGAGATGGAGTCTCACTTTGTCTCCCTCAGTAGAGTGCTATGGCATCACAGCTCACAACAACCTCAAACTCTTGGGCTTAAGCGATTCTCTTGCCTCAGCCTCCCAAGTAGCTGGGACTACCAGTGCCCACCCCAATGCCTATTTATTTTTTTGTTTCAGTTGTCATGGTCGTTTTAACAGGCCTAGGCTGGGTTCGAACCTGTCTGCCTTGGTGTATGTGGCCGGCACCCTAATCACTAAGCTACAGGTACCAAGCCTTTATTTACTTTTATTTTGTAGCACTTTTCATATCCTAATATTCTAGATTATGTATTTATTGTTTATTTCCTGTCTCCTCTAGTAGAATGCTGGGTCTACAAAGGCAGGGCCTTTATCCAGTTCACTCACTGATGAATCTCCAGGCTTGTAGCAAGTCTATCTGGCACCTAGTCGATGCTTGGAAAGTCAGTGAACCTTGTAAGTTTGCTCTTACTGAGTCACTAAAACAGATCTTACAAATGCTGAGAACCATTTCAAAATGACTTCGTATATTTATATATTATGAATGATAAAGGGAAATTTTATGCAAGTGGGTACCACAAACATCATCCATATTTGCAAGAAAAGGGAAGACAAGTAAGGTCAAAGTCCTCACCTTGAGTGGATCACTGCACAAACAAGACTAAAATTTATTTGTCAGTGTTTTTCTTCAAGATGTTAACATTTTCTAAAGTTTAAGAAATTGCTCTTGGTCAGATTATAAAAAGTCTAATAACTTCCATTTCTTAAATGTAATCTAGGTTCTTCTTAATAAATCTAATTAGGTTTCTTGCGGATAATGGCAAATTTTTCTAAGAACCAACAAGAATGCAGTCAGGTAACTAATGAAGTGACTACAGGCCCAATTATGCTTTTACTATCCACTGTGTAGACAGATACAACTCCTTTCCTTATTCATTGTTATTGTGTGAACGTGTGTCTTTGGGGAATTCATGGTCCTGAGAATTCATCAGAAACTGCAGTACAATATTCCATAAACATTTGCAACCTCATCTCAGTATCTTAATCAACAAATGCATTTTTATACCACAAGCTCCTTAATTTAGACCCTACAGATTAGACACTATACCTTAGACCAGTGGTTCAAAACCTGTGGGTTGCGACCCCTTTGTAACAACGAAAATATATCGCGGCATTAGGAAGGTTGAGAACCACTGCCTTAAAGGGATACACCTCTATATTTTTAAAAAAGAGGAGGAGGTTGCCAAGCAAATTAAGAATGTATACAAGAATGGAGGAAAGAGGAGAATGTTGAAACTACTTAAATTTGACTCCTTTGTTTCAAGGGCCAGAAACCTCCATTCTCAATGGTACCCAAGCATCTCCAATTAGTAATCTACGGCATTTATGTGAACATGTTAAATGAGAAAATAAACGTTTACATTTATACTTTCTGTTTTTGTTTTATCAACAGTAAACCTCTATTTGTTGATATTCTAAACTGGAAAGTATTTGGTCAGGTGCATTTTCTGGTTAAAAAAAAGTATCTCAGAGTTGGAACAAAATTTAAACATCTGAACAGCCTTTAGATTTCTCATCCTACCAGCACCTAACCCATCTTCTGCAGGGCTGCATGTGATGCTGAAAGACTCTGCCTCTCGAGATACACTACCTCCTCCTCCTTTGAATAGCTGGACTCTGTTTAAGAGAGTGAGCTTAAGAGCCAGACAGCTCGTGTTTAGATCCCTCCAACTCCCACACACTAGTGTGAGACCATCAGCAATATAGTTAACCCCTGTAAACACCTGTTTTCTTACATGAAAAAGAAAACAAATACCCCTTCCTTTATAGGGGAGCTGCAAAAAATTCAGACTTAAATCACATAAAATGCTTATTTTGAGAACTTGTACATCACATAGCAGTCCTGAGCCCCTAAGGGTTGCCCTAAATCAAGTTCATTATACTTTTACAAGACCTCATTAGGGTACCACCTTGGTGTCTCAGGATTTTATAGCACATCGAGTTGCCAGGTATGGGAAAGACCAGTGAGAGAGGAGGTGTTTGTACATGGCTGCTGCTGCAGCTCAGAAAACAACACCCTGAAGAGAAGGCCCCAAAGTGAAGCAAGACTTTTTCTCTTTCCTGCTCGAGTCCCATTCTTCCCTGGGGCTAGCCACGGGAACCAGAATCCCTCTGCCCCTTGTGGGTCATAAATGCCACACTCCTCCATCTCCCAAACCCAGCCATAAAACCTAAAATTATTCTATGTAAAAGCTGACCATAAATATATTATTTGACCTATCTTGTTAGACTACAGGTCAGAAGACCCCCCCCAGAGAGGGTCCTGTGCCACAGCCAGAAAGGCCCAGAAGAATCTAAACAGACAGACAGGCCTCACTGGGCTTCCCCACTCAAGTAAATTAACATTACATCCACACCCACTTTGTCCATATTTCTGAACAGCTGTCCACACATTATTGATCCTATCTATTAGAATTAACAATCTCCCCTGTACCTTTGAGTCTTTATTCTCAAGCTGTCATGTAAATATGTAATCTGTCTCAAGATGGCGATTTTTTTGGGGGGGAGGGGGCAAACTATTAGGGGGCCAAGGATCATGTAAAGTATATAGCCTAGAAATCATTTCTAAAAGGGAAAACCCTTAAAAGCTTAATTTCCCCAAGAGTTACAAATCTCTTAGGCATTTGAAGAGCAAAAAATTGATTAATTGAAGTCTTGGAATCTGGATTGCAGTTAATGGAGGCTTTGCCATATATAATTGGCCTTTCTCTCAATTAGTCCAAATTAGTAAATTCTACTCTGCATTTGTTCTTGTCAAGAGTGAATTAATAATTCAGGTGTGACATTAAATAAATACCAGACATTGATTTATATGTGTCATCTTCAGTAACATCAATTTTCCTGTGAAGCCCTTGACAGTGGCAATAGAGTACAGCAGGAAGATGATTGAGAAGGACTTTTGCTTTACCTGTGTGAACCACAGAGGAAAAAAAAAAGTGAACAGCTGCCTCCTTAGAAAAACAAGTGGATTTATTCCCATTTATAGAGAGTAAACTTAACTTTACTGACCCAGCCAGGAAACTCAAAAGAATTGTTTATATGGTGCTTCCCATATCCTGTACGGGGTAGTGAGTCTTGCATTACTTGGGCTCAGGGCAACCTCATAAAAGGCAGAGGTCATAAGAAGCTATTTTTTACAACCTCAGCAATAAAGCTTATTTTTTCTTAAAAAAAAAACAAAAAAGCCAGCAGGTAATAACTGATCAAAGGTTTGAAATATACAAGCACACAACTGATAATACTTATTTCAACAGGGAAAACAGTTAGTGTGATCTTGTAAAATATATATTTGGCTGCCCCCTTTTCCTGGCACACAGTCGCTAGCATCCTTAGAACCTCCCGAGTGAGGAGTGTTTTTGGTATTCTAATTGCCGACTGGGTGGCTGGCAGCCTCTAGCTAGCTCCAGGATGGGGGCTGGTCACAAGAAAGGCCAGGGCATGACTAGACAGCTGGCATTTTTCAGAACCATGCCTCCCAACCTCCAAGGAGGGAAAAGGAACTGAAAATTCAGCTAATCAGCAATGGCCAACAAGGTAATCAATACTGCATATGTAAAGATGTTTCCATGAAACCCAAAAGAACTGGGTTCTAGAAGCTTCCAGGTTGGTAAACATGTAAAATTCCTAGGAGAATGTTGTGCCCAGAGAGAGCATGGAGGCTTTACCCTCCCACCCCAATACCCTGGCCACCTGGTATTCATCTGTACCCTTGGTAACACCCTTTATAATAAACCAGTAAATACAAGTAAGGGTTTCCTTGAGTTCTGCCAGGTTGTAAGTTAATCACACCCAAGAAGGGGGTCATGAGGACCCTGGTTTGTGGCCAGTTGGTCAGAGGTTTAGGTGGTCCAGACTTTCAACCCTCTGAAGTAAGGGTGACCTTGTGAGACTGACACGCAACCCATAGGATCTGACTCTGTCTAGCACCAGAATTGAATTAGGGGACACCCAGCTGGTGTGCTTGTTGTAAGAAAAAAGTATCTGCACATGTAGGGTCACAGAAAGTTTCTGTGTTATGGTAAAACAGAGAACAAAAAGAATACACTGTTTTTCCCTACGTCCTCTCAGTGAGAAAGGATGGGCAAAGCACCCAGTTACGGGGCAAGAATACAAGGGGAGACATCCAGCATATAGCATGTTCCAGGGTCTCAAAAAACAAAAACTTCTTGGCCCAGTGTGTTGGCTCAGACCTATAATCCTAACACTTTGGAAAGCTGAGGCAGGATTACTAGAGCACAGGCATTCAAGACGAACCTGAGCAACAGCAAGACCTCATCTCTACTAAAAACAGAAAAACTACCTGGTTGTTGTGGCAGGTGCCTGTAGTCCCAGCTGAAGTAGGAGGATCACTTAAGCCCAAGAGTTTGAGGTTGCTGAGAGTTAGGCTGATGTCACAGCATGCCAGCCTGGGCAACGGAGTAAGATATTATCTCAAAGAAAAAAATATACACACAACCCCCCCACCACATACACATATTTAACCTTGTTCTCCTAGCAAGGTAGACAAGCTAAAATCTTGTCATGGGTCTCTATTTGACCCTGTGTTCTCTTCCTGATTACAGGGCTCTAACAATTTCTTTTATAACCCCCTCCGACTTCTTGGCACCACTGCTTTCTTTTATAACCCAGGAAGGGTTGAAGCCGGCCTCTTGCCCTTATCTCTACTACTCTGATGTATAATAATAAATCTATTTTTCTTGACTGATGTGCAGGAAATGAAGAATTTGTGCTCTTTTCTCAATTCCGCTGCTCTCCCTGGCCCTGTGCCCCACCACACACTATTTCCCTGTGTGTGCACAGATTCCAAGTCCAGACCTTTCTCCTATGACACGGTAGAAAACTGGGAGAAAAAATACACAGTAGCAGCCGGGCACACGTGAACAGGCATTTTCTGAGCTCCTGAACCTCCTGGAGTGTCCTCCTTATGTATTAGGATGAGGTTTATAATATCAACCTTGACAAGCTACAGCAAAAAAAACTCAAAGAAAAAAATTTTTTATTTTTCCTACATATTTGCTATCAATAATAAGTTCAAACTACCTAAGTTTTGAAAATATGTTCTCTGAATCAAACCTGAGGCAAGCACACTGCTAAATTTTACTCTCTGAAGATGTTAGGATTCAGCCGCGTAACTCTGGTTCCTTTCTAGACTGCAAATGAAGAGCCCCATCTTTATTTCCAACTCTTCCTCGCAGCCCCACTGAGCTTTTCACCAGTGTGGTGATTAAGGGTCTTAGTGCTCCGCTGATGCTCCCAGAGGCGCCGTCCCCTGCCTGCTGCCACCTGCCACCCCACTGCAGCTTGTGTTCTGCCATTTCCCTCTCTGAAATCCCTTCTGTGAGGAAAAAGTTAGAAGAGACATAGGCCATTTCTTTTTCCCAGTAATACTTTAAAATATGTATAGAAGGCCCTCTGGGAGACTGAGGCAGGAGGATTCCTTGAATTCAGGAGTTTGAGACCAGCCCGAGCAAGAGACGCTGTCTCTAATAAAAATAGAAAAATGAGTGGATGTGGTGGTGTGTGCTTATAGTCCCAGCTACTTGGGAGGCTAAGGCAGGAAGATCCCTTGAGCTCAGGAGTTCAAGACCAGCCTGAGCAAGAGCAAGATCCTGTCTCTTCTATAAACAGAAAAACTAGCCAGGTGTTGTGGTGGGCACCTGTAGTCCCACCTACTCGTGAGGCTAAGGCAGGAAGAGTCCTTGAGCTGTGAGCAATGATACCACAGCACTCTACCCAGAGTGAAACTGTCTCAAAAATAAATAAAATAAAAATAAAAAAATAAAATATGTACAGTTTGTGTTTTGCAGGGCTCACTCTTGATTTGCCTGCTTAGCTGTGACACCAGAAGATTCAGAGACAGAGCCTGGTGCAAGTGACACCATCTTTGTCCCTCTCAAGTCTCTGAAGAGATGTATCATCTTTTTCATCAGAAAACTCCTGGTGCCCCT
>CAUYQV010156862.1:0-12584 GCA_963574575.1 Galagoides demidoff | reverse complement strand
GCTACTTGGGAGGCGGAGGCAGGAGACTCGCTTGAGCCCAGGAGTTGGAGGTTGCTATGAGCTGTGATGCCATGGCACTCTACCCAGGGGGATAGCTTGAGGCTCCGTCTCAAAAAAAAATAAAAATAAAAATAAATAAATAAATAAATATTATTTCACATCCAGAACAATATCTAAAAATAATTTGTGTCTTTTTTTTTTTTTGAGATGGTGTCTTACTTTGTCACCCTTAGTACAGTGCCGTGGCATCACAGGTGACAGCAACATCAAACTCTTGGGCTCAAGCAATTCTCTTGCCTCAGCCTCCCAAGTAGCTGGGACTACACGTACGCACCACAACACCCGGCTATTCTTTTTTAGAGATGAAGTCTCGCTCTGTCTCAGGCTGCTCTTAAACCTGTGAGCTCAGGCGATCCACCTGTCTCAGCCTCCCGGAGTGCTGGGATTACAGGTGTGAGCCACCATGCCCAGCCAATTCATATTATTTCTTAAGCACTGCGGTGGCAGGCACTGTACCAAAGACATTCATACCACGTATCTCTCTCACAAAAAGTCTTATTCTCTTCATTTTGAAGATGAAGCATGGAGACAGAGGGGAGAGGGAGAAAAAAAGAAGATAAAGCACCCAAGACTCAGAGAGGCTAAGAAACTTGTCCTCGGTCACAAAGCTTGAACCAGGCAAAGTCAAAATTCAAGTCTAAAACAATCGGACGCAAGAGACCAAGCTCTGAGACGCTAAGCTGTACGTCGTTTGATTTTCTGCTTATGTCATCACAGGCACTCTGTGTTCTACACATGCTGGAGAGCTGACCCTTTCTAAAAGGGACGGGTGCTATCGCCAACAACCACAGTCCTCCGCACATTCATTAACTGCACTTTGTAGGTGTCAGTACCATGTTCTCGCTTTGCAAAATCTCAGTTGCCACAAAACAGGGCATCATAGACCTTCCCAAAGCTCAATGACCTAAAACCACATTTATTTGTGTCACTCTCAGGTCACAGGTCAACTGTGCTTGGCTCCAGGGCCCGGGTTGGGTTCAGACTTATCTATGCGCCCACACATTCCTCCTGGACTAGCGGTTACTGGGGACTGTTTTCGCCGCAGATCTTAGGAGTACGGCACAAGAGGTCAAACTGCACAGGAACATCCCAGGCCTCTGAACACCCTTTAGCATCCCATTGGCCAGAACAAGTCAGACAGCCAAGCCAACATGCACAGGGTAGGGAAGTAGACTCCACCACAGTGTGGAGAGGGCAAGGTAAAGTCACATGGAGAAGAGCAGAGATATACAATCTTATTCCAGGAATAAAAAAATAAGACCAGTCAACCACAGTCAGCCTCTTTGTCATCCTTACCAGCCGTCTTCTAGTTTGTTTGAGCAGAATGCAGCTCTGATACCCATCTGAGGCCTGCATCCGGTCGTCAGCCCACCTGCTACCTTCTCACCTTCTACTCCTTCCCACTTCCCAGTGGGTCCTGGCCCCTCCCACTCCCTCTAGGCCCCTCCCCTCCACCAACTCCTTCAGTTTCTCTGGCTTTGACTATTGTAGAGATAGCGAAGTTTGCATCAAAACCCAACTGAGCCAAGATAGGGCTTAATCAAAATTCAGAACTAAGTTCCTTATAATAAATAAAATCCCTCAACCTTGCAGCTGTTTCCTGACTTGAGCTTCACACCCATGTGAAGTACATAGGGCTGGATGTGTTTTCTGGGGTGGCACTATACTGATGAGAAAACTGAGGCTCAGAGATCTGCTACCAGTCTCACGGTAGCAAAACGGTGGCGCAGCTCAAACCTGAATACAGGTCTTCTCTCTCCAGGCCCCTCATAGTGAGAGGAGGGAGGAAATGTCACCCAACCCAGATCCTGAAAACAGCTCTGGTTTGGGCAAGTCAGACTCGGTTGGGAAAAATGTCTGGGTGGAAGGTGTGTCCCAAGAAGATTCCCTGCACACACTTCCCTCCGGAAGCGTGGTCTTCAGGGCTGTCCACAGTCCAGCTCCTGACCGTCCTCCACTGGGACATGGCCAGAGGCATCCAGGCCACAAGAATTTGGTGTCCCTCTGAGCATCTTAAGGAGAGGAGATTTTCATCTTAATTCTAGGAACTGTTTGAGTTTATTCACAGGCATCAGGGAGCACCAAAGAGACATCATTTCCTATTTCTCCAGCCGCCCCATTCCTGCCCCCATCTTATCTAGGTGTGAAGACCATCTCCTGGTTGATTGCATTTGAAATGGGATAAAATATTTCACTAAAATTCATGATGCAGTCTTTTTAGCTACAAAGTGGTATTGCTATGTTCGGGGGATGATAGTAAAATAAGGCCTTTTTTTTTTTTTTTAACTTAATGAATTGGCTGACATTATGATGTCAGAAGGACTGGAGCCAAAGGTGTTTTGCTAAAGGGAGTCTCCCCACAGCCCCGCTCCAGACGACACAGCGCCCCTGGAGCCCATAGTACTTGCGACTGTTCACGCTGTTTACACACTCAGCTCCCCTGACTGCCTCTTTGTGGGAAGTTGTTTACATGAATTTATTTTGGGAAAATTCCATTAGACAGGACCAGAATTTCTTCACAAATCATTGCCTCTCACTTGTGTCTTGATCAAATCTGGGCAGGCGACTCTTTCCTCAGAGCCCTGTCTCCCTGTGTTTCTATTAGGGGGTGTGGGGGCGGGGGACAGGGAGAGGAGACAGGGAAGAATCATGAAATGGTCAGGTCAGGAATGGCTTGAAAAGAAGAGGCCCATCTGGTGAGATCGGAAGCAACAGTTAGGAAGAACAAAGGGGTTCCCACTGGCTTGGGGATTGCGGACTCATGTGTGCACAGACTCCAGCTGTGCACAGACCTGGCCCCCGTGCACAAGTACTAGGACACAGAGACACATTGATGATGCTCCCTGACCTCAAGAAGCTCATCAGTGAAAGACAGAGAGCAACAGAAACAAGTCATTCCAATCAAATGGTCTGCAGGTCCCGGTTGAGTCTCCACATCCTTGCCCCACCCAAGCCTTCATTAAACATCACCTTACTCTTGCCATTCCCTCTATTGAAAGAGAACCCTAAATGTTAGGTGCACCCCAATTACCTACCATCAGTTTGACCTTACATTGGCATCACATATACGTGGCCACATAGCTGCTGCTCTAGTGCCAGAGCAACTCCCTCTTATTCCCCAAAGACAGATTTACTAGACACCTACTCAGTGCCAGGCCCTGGGGATCTGGAGATGCTGAGAGGCCACCCTTGCTCTGCAGGATGGGCCCGAAAGATGAGGAAAAGGAATGAGACCACAGATAAGCCATAAAGCAGACACAGTTAAGAGCAAACTTATAATATAATAAGTAATTTGCACAAAAATCCAATACATGAAGCAGGTAAAAATATAATCTCTTTTGTCCATGAGAGAGTGGGTTTGCTTTGCCCTACAGATCTGCCTCAACTCTTAGGATATACACGGACCTGCTTTGCAGACACCAGCTCATGCCCCTAGGAGTTGAGAAGCCACCACCAGGATCCGGTGAGCAGGGGGCCAGTAGACAGGATCGTATGAGCATTTGCTTCAGAGTTGGACCTCAGTCATATCTTAACTCCATCTCTCACTGACAGAGCGAGTTACAATGACAAATTCTTTAGACATATATACCTATGATAATTTCCATATCTTGGTTACCTCATAAGGTTGCCATGAACATTAAATGAGACGATGTATGCACAACACCTCATCTACCGTAGATATTCAGAAATACAGCTACTGCTATTCTTACTAAGATGAGTACAAGAGGCAGCTTGTTGTAAGGTATTAATGCAATATGTAGCGTCTATTACAGGCTGTATTTAGAAGATAAAGACCATCAGAGGGCTGGCCTTATTTTACTTTACAGCCCTCAGCTGGTCTCAGTATATTTCCATGCATATCACAGGTACTATTGAATGAATGAATGATTTAGTGAGTGGGTGGATGGAGATGTTTGGATGGGTGGTTAGAAGGATGAAAGGATGGATTGGTGGATGGATGGGTGGATGGTCTAAACTGATAACTCCTTATAAAAAGCTCCACCAAACCCCTGTACACTGTACACGTCCCATTTTAACCTTAGGGAACATCCAGTCTCTGACTCCTCCCTACTCTTTCAAACCTGTGGCTCGTCTTGACAAATGCCCTCCTTGTTTTCTCCTGCTCAGCCCATTCAGTGATGCATTCTTCCACTATCTAGTAGTTCTGGACTCTGGCTTCACCTCTGACCAGTGTCTTTTGGAGCCATACTCCATTTCCAAGGGCCTGTCCCATCCCACTTCCCAGTTCTACTCTCCACATCCCCCGCCTGTGCACAGCACTTTGTGGTTGTTGGGGACGAGGTAATGTCCAGCATTCATTCCCTGGAGCCCCAGTCCCTAGAGACCTGGGCTAGAACAGTGGTTCCTGTGTGCCTTGGCATTCCATGGCCAGACGCCAGCCATGCCCTGGGGTTGCTTCGTGCACACCCCTAAGTGCTGTGTGCTCAGCCTACATAGGAGCAGGGAGGACATCCAGCCTGAAACTCTGTCGCCCTCCATCGGCAGTGGCTAGAAGTGATGAGAAAGTCTAGTCTCCAGAAGAGCAGGAAGCCACAGCATCCATGTCCTCCTGGAGGCCAAACTAGCCCTCCAGTGCAATTAATCTAAGTGCAGCTGGCTTCCCCAAGGTCAGGTCTGCCAGCCAGGGACATTCATGGGCCACCTGTCATACTGACATAGCTCTGCTCTTACAAGGACCAGTTCCAGAAAATCTACCTGATACTTTGGAGAATCTGTCCCCTTCCCTACAGATGCAATGGTACCAAGAAACCTCAGGTCCAGGTCCCTAGGGGATAGGGCACATCACCTTCCTGGTTTCGTGCCTGGCGGGGAAGGTAGAGAGGCTGACTTGATGTCCCTCTCACGAGTGGGAAAAATAGGGAGGCTAGGTTTACTCGGTCAGGACATCAACAGGTCCCCTGTATTTTTTCACATCCCAGCCTCAGTTTCTGGAAAGAATTGCCCATGTCTTATCAGAGTTCTGGGTGATAGGATGCTAATTAACAACTGTAGATTCAGTGAGAGGGCAGCAGCTCTCCCCTGCCTCGTGTCAGGTTAGTGCAGACACTGATGATAGGTGGCACTTGCTCATGGTGAAGGGCAGCTGTGACCCATGAGCTCTTCCCCACACCACATGTGGGGAACACGTCCAGAGGCTGATGTCGTCTGCCACGTGGGGCTCACATTTTACCCTCTAGTCACTGGACCAAGCTTCTCAGTTGAGAACGCTCAATAAGTAACTACAATTATTATTTTATCAAAACAAGGTTTGTAATTATTCTGCTTCAAACATCATAGAAATTAACCTTCTCAGGGCTCTGACTTACCCGACTCATATCAGGGCCCAGGCATGCAGAGACCTGGCCTGACAGGCACGGATGGTTGCTCACTTCCATGGCTGCAGGCCCAGGCCCCTGGGTTGTGGGGGATGGCAGGGTAGAGGAGGGAGGGCATGGTTCAGAGGAGAGCTGCCTACTCCTGTGACTTTGACCCTGCCCAGAACACTTTCCTCAGTCCAGGCTCACTCTGAGCAAGACCATTAGCAGAGCATCTGGGCTGTGCAGAGGAAGCCAGGTAGGAGAGGAAGCCCCCATGTACATCAAAGAACCAGTTCATGGCCAAGTACAGTGGACACCTGTAATCCTAGGAATCTGGGAGGTCAAGGTAGGAGGATCGCTTGAGCTCAGGAGTTTGAGACCAGCCTGAGCAACAGTGAAACCCTGTCTCTACTAAAAATAGAAAAAATTGGCCAAGTATGATGGCAAGTCCTTGTAGGTCCAGCCACTTGGGAAGCTGAGGCAGGAAGCTTGTTTGAACCCAGGAGTTTGAGGTTGCTGTGAGCTAGGCTGATGCCATGGCACTCTAGTCTGGGCAACAGAGTGAGACTCTGTCTCAAAAAAAAAAAAAAAAAGCGGGGCGGGCGGTGGTGGGGGGGGGGGAGGGGGGAAGGCGAGAGCCAGGTTGCAATAATAACATTGTTAAAATTCTTCGGGCTGTATGTTTAGTATTTGTACCATTGTCTGCACTTTTTGTTGTGCTTCAATTAAAATTTATTTCTAAAAATCATCAAAAAAAAAATGCCTTCCCCACCACCCCTGGGTTCTTCACAGCACCTGGCTGCCAGTTTCAGCCATATCACTGAGAGATGAGGTCAGGCCAGCCAAGACCCTCATGAGAGTCAGAGTCTGACTTTGATTCACTCTTTCATTCACTTAATGCATTTATATGTACCACATGTTTACACTCATCAGGTCCTAAACTGATAAACTCCCCATCCTTTATTCCATTCGCTGGCTGGCCTCTGTGAGCCAGGCCATCACCACTTACCCAGAGACAGAGTCCAAAACTTGTCATGCCACCTAATCCCCCCACCTTCCTGCTTTATGACAACCAGTTATGCTGCCAATTCCATCTTGCAGAATTCTCCAGTCTCCATCTCTTCCTCTCCATCCATATGGAAAATCCCTGGTCTAGGCCTTCGGCCTCAAGCACCTGAGCCATTACAGTGCCTTCCTACCTTATATCTCTGCTACAGCCTCCACAGTCTTGAAGACAGCAAGACCTTGAATAATATTCATTCATTACCCCAAACCATCCATGTCACTCTACTGCCTGTGGGGACAAGATCTTAACCCCTTTGGTTGGCCAACAGGCCCTCCGTGACCCAGGCCCACCTTCCCCTGCATCTCTCCCTTCACCTCCCACCAACTTCCTGTTCCCCAGGGACACCTCGCATGTTTTTACTTCTGCGACTTGGCTCATGCTAGTCTCTGAATCCCAAATACTCTCCCCACCTCCCCACTTTTTGACACTTCACTCAGCCTCCAGGCTATACGCAGAAGTGACCCTGAGAAGCCTTCCCAAATCCCCCAGTCAGATTTAATTGCCTCTTCACTTGGCATCTACTGCATGCTGGGAGGACTTTAGCACCATTTTGCCTTATCTTGTTATGATCATTATGTGATCAGAAAACCCAGCAGGCTGTCCCCACAAATTGATTCCAGACCACCACCAGCCACCTCCCAGGCTGCATCCTGGCCCAAGCCACTGCATCTCTAGCCGGGATTTTGGCAATTGTCCCCTAATTGTTCTCCCTGTTTTTATTCTGGCCTCCTCCTCCATGGGAGCTCCTCTTCAGAGAGTGATGCTGTCAGACGTGTCTCAGGTCATGCTGCTCTTCAGCTCAAAGTCTTTCTCTGAATACAATCCAAAGTCCTCACCAAGGGATGCAAAGTGCCTGAGCCCAGTACCTGGACCCCAGGAACCAGTCACATTTCTACAATATCCCAGTTACCACTCAACAAACTCCTGTGAGACAGGGCTTAGTTACCAATCAACAAGCTCCTGTGAGACAGGGCTCAGTTAATACTCAACAAGCTCCTATGAGACAGGGCTCTGTCATCTTACAAGTCCTTCAGGAAGGGAGGCAGTCACCTCTCTGCAAGGTCCAATGTGTCAGGTCCAGTCCCATTTCTCCATGGAACTATAGGACAGGCCCAGTCACCTCTCTATAGGCTCAGCAGAGCCCAGCCACATCTCTGATCTCAGGTCCTACCTCCACCACTCCCAACTCACTCCTTTTGACCTGGGGCTCTAAGTGATGCATCAACCATACCAACATGGTCAGGCTACCACTTCACAGCCTTTGCATTCATAGTTTCCTCCACCTGGCAAGTTATCTTTCCCTTCCTACTGGTTTGCTGCTTTGGTTCATTCATTCTCATGTGTCCTTAGAGCCCTTATCACTGTCTCTCCTCAACCCTCCCCTCCCATTTTCTCTCCCCTTTCCTGCCTAGATTTTCACAACACCTATTACCCCCTAATATGCCATGTGTTTCTCTCTTTAGTGTTTTTGTTGATGGTGATCAGCACTGAAGTTCTCTGAGAGGGGAGACTCAGTTTTATTCAGTGCCCTGTTCCCAGGGCTGAAAATAATGCTTGGTCCATAGAAGGTGCTCAGTTAATACTTGTGGACTGAATGAATGAATGATGTGTACATCTATTTACCCACATTGTGGGAATATTTTGGTTAGAAATACTTTGGTTTCACAGGACAGAAAACCAATTTAACCTACCTCAGACAAAAAGGGGCATAAACTGACTCAGAGAATCCATCGACAGATTCCATATAAGGAGAGACATAGAAGCTGGCAACTTTCCAAGTTTACATCTACTAGCTTGAGCTGCCAGAAAATAAGCCACTCGGTTTCATTTCCAAAAATCTCAGAGAAGAAAATTAATGGACCCTTGTCAGGTCAGGTGACCAATCAGCTGTGGGCAGGGGCGGGGTCACAATAGACTAATATGGAAGCTACCACAGCCCTCATGTGAATAGGGGAGGAAGGGGAGGTCTAAAAGATAGGGGCATGAAGGGAGGGGAAACTTGGTAGACAAGCCCTCAGATGCCCATGATAAACCATTCAACTTAAATCTTAGCAACCCTTGTATGCCTCAGAAGAGTCTAACACAGTGCATACATTATAGTAGCAATTTAACGAGTGTCTGCTCTTATTGAATCCCCTGAGCTACTACTGTACATATTCCACTTTGAGAAGCAGGATGGAAGAGGCCAATTATACAGGAGGTCAGATCCCTGTCCTTAGAGAACTTACAAACAACTAAATTATTAATATTTCCAGACTTGTTCTAGTGGTGGAAGCCTTTCTTCTGAAGCCTGAATATAGAACAGCTAATGATGGAAGCCCGCTGATTGAAGGGGTGAAGGGGTTCCCTGTTCATCTGTTCTAACTCCTTGCCTTGTAGCCCCCCACCCTAGAAGACTTAGGCTCTGCCCAAACCCACAGGACCCCATGATCTCACTTTAAAACCAACCCTCCTGGACCATGAGCTCCTCGAAAGCAGGCTTATGCCTTTTCCATTCATCCATCTCTAGCCCCACTCTGCACATAACACACGTCTGTATCGGTTGATTCATTCAGTGAAAGAAGGAATCTATCCCATTGGAGAGAGAGAATACGTATGAAATGCCTGAAAATTCATTACTACAAAGCACATGGGCGAATGCATAGTTTTCTATTTCTTTACATTTTATGCATATTTGACCCAAAGAAAGCACTCAGATTTGGGTAGGGAAAAGCAAAGAGGGCTTCCTGGAAGAGGAAATTTTTTAACTAGATTCTGAAGGATCCTCAGGACAGCAGAGAAAAGAAGGGACAGAATTCAATGATGAGAGCCAACAGGAAAAAAAGAAATGAAGTTCTCAGGAGAGAACTTCACCCACATGGGCAAACCCAGGGCTCAAATAGGGGCTGAACAACAAGTGAAGTCGGTAGCACACATGTGTTCTCTTTTTGTTTTACATTTTCCAGTGCTCCAGTGGAGGCAGACAGGGGTCTGCAAGAATACCAGAGCAGCCACCTCATGATTTTTGACATTAATCTGAATTGTTTCAAGTTCAACATGTCTTCCATCTCTATCAAATTGTTACTATAGAAGGTATTCCATGCTATTACAGATGAAAAGGATGAAAAGAAAAGACACTACTCATTTTTTTCCGTTCATTCAGCTAATATTGATTGAACACCTACTATGTGCCAGGCACAGTGCTAGATGCAGGTGATATTGAGTTAGCTAAAACAAACCAACGTGCTGGAGGTGCCTCGGGCCAATAGATGTGTAAACAAATAATTATTAGCAGTAATCACTGCTAATAATGGGGAAAGGAGACCCAGGTGCTGCAGAGAACTGGCCAACTCTGCCAGAGATGTCAGGGGAGGCTTCAAGGGGACATTGTCCTAACCAAGTCTTGAATCTTTTCTGTAAAGGCCTAGATAGGAAATATTTGAAGCTTTGCAGGCCACACAGTCTCTGCTGCAACTACTCAATTCTACTGAGCACAAAGTCAACCACAGATGATAGACAAATAAATGATGCTCCTACATGACGTTATGGACACAAAAATTTTAATTTCATGGAATTTTTATGTGTCATGAAATATCATGTCTCTTTTTTTCAACCACTTAAAAATATAGAAACTATTCTTGGTTCTGGGACCATAGAAAACCAGATATTGGGCTGGATGTGGCCCCTGGGCTGTAGTCAGCAGATCTTTGTCTTAAAGGATGAATTGGTATTTCCCAGGTGAAGACTGAGGAATGGGTTAGGGATGAGAGTCAAGGCGACCGCAGTGTAAGAGCCTTAAAGACTCATAAAGATATCATGTAGTTGGCAAATAGAGTTAGCATGAGAGCTTGGAGTCCAGGTTGAAACTGGAGAATTCACAAAAGCTCTAAATTGAGTCAAAACATTATCAGGTTTGTACAAAATTTTAGGAACATTAACTCAGGAATGAAGAGAGACTGGGAGCAGGGAGGCTGAGCAAGAGACAGCGGCTTTCACGCCGGCAGTGTTAGCCCGTATTCTGCTGACACCAGCCCACGAAAGCGGATTGTTCAAAATATTCAAGCATTTTTATAAGGCAGCTGTTGAACATGGTCATTATTTTAAAATTATACTATATATAATTACAATTAAATAAGTTACTTTTTTCAAAAGATAGTAAATACTCAAAACACATCATTTCTTCATTATTTTATGATATTTACTATTATTCTTGAGCATCCATCAGGTGGAGACGCCATATAATGACAAGCTACTGGTGTCAGTTCCCAACTCTGTACTCTGCAGCCCTCTTGTGGGTAACCTGAAATTGAGCGTGGTGGGAATATTTACACCAAAGGAATTGACAAGCGCTACAGAACAGGACTTTTTTTTTTCTTTAATTAAATGTAAAACTGAGTGCAAGCCAAAGGAGATAATTAGGCCAGCACTAGTAGAGTCGTGATGGCCTAAGTCGAGAGAAAGGGCTGAATGGGCTAGAATCAGACTCAACCGGGTAGCTTTGGAGCGAGGAGAGAGAAGGATGCCTTCCAGCCAGAGAAAGCGATCGCCAATGGAGCCCCCAGACCCCTGGCGCGCGCTCACAGATCACCCACTCAGCGACCCCAGAAGTGAGAATGTGCCGCCCACCGAGGTGTCCGGGAGGTGCCGCTCCGCGCAGCAACAGGTGGCGGGCGCGCCACCTAAGATCGCCCAGCGGGTAGGCGCCGCCTGCAGTCCACGTCGCATACATAGCTGCGCCCGCAGCTCCGCAGGCCCCCACAGCGCTCCACGAGCAGTCTGTGTGTATTTATAACCGCCCAGACATGTGCGGACAGCCCCACGTACAGATCTCACCGCCATCACTTCACACAGCCCCCAGGTGCCCGGGGCCGCTTCCTGCCCTCGCGTCGGGCCGCGCGCCAGCTAATTGCCCCGAGGCTCGCAGCCCACCTCCCGCGGACCTGGGGCCGACCTTCCCCGGGAAGCTGCGCGACAGGCAGCGGCAGGCCGACCCGCGTATGGAAATGAGGCTCGTGGTTGGCCAGACGCCCAGCCGCAGGCCGGTGGCCTCCTGCAGCCCACTATCTTTAGCTTGAACTCCCGGCACGTCGGCCCCGCCCCCTCGGATCCCTCTCATCTCCTGCTGAGTCTCACACGCCCAGGCTGTGCTGCCTCTACTAGGCTGGCCAGCACGGAGACTTGGCCTCACCATCCCCCATCTGACAATCATAATAACGGTAGAAATAGCTTGCACTTCTTGGGCTAGGCACTTCCCGGCCATTATCGCTTGAGTGTGCAGCCAGGCCCCAAAGCTGTAAGAGGGCAGGTCATACAGGGAAAGAGGTCCAGGGCCGAAGAGGTCAAGGATGTGTGATTTGGGCGGCTCTTAGAGCTGCCCGCTCCAGGTAGAAGGATTGCTGGGTGCAGGGGGCAGATGAGGAGGCCAGCAGGAGGCCAGTGGTGGCCGGAGTAGAGAGAAGGGGGTGATTGGCATAGACTTAGCATCGACCAGGTAGCTTGAAAAGCTAAGGGAGGAGGAAGAGGTAAAGAAAGATGCCTCCAAACCAGAAAGAGGTATTTATAGAAGACAGTTCTTTTGCAAGCCAGAGCCAGGCCATTGAAGAGGCTGTTATAGAGAGGAAGACAGCACCCCGCCCCACAGGCTGCTCCTGGCTGGGCAGCTGCGTCCTCGCAGACGGTGCCAGGATGTTTCCTGAGGGATCTGATCGACACAGCCCAAAGGGATCCCAGGACATCCTTCAAGAATGTCAGTGCGACATTTCATCACCAACCCTGGGGTGAGGTCACCCTGGGGAGAGGGGAGGGAGCACAAATAATAAGATTTCGCTTATTCCCTGGACTTCCTTCTCTCAATGCCTGGACATGGGTTAACCCAGGCTGGGGCTGGGCTCATCTCCTGCTTTCATTTGACGTGTCATTGTCCTTTGCAAATTTAAAGGACAAAGCATAAAATATATGTAAGTCTCTCCCTCTCCTCTTTCTTCCCTCCTTTCTTCCTTACTTCTTCCTGGTTCCTTTTTCTACAATTCTATTAGAATAGTCTTTCTTTTTTTTGAGACGGAGCCTCAAGCTATCCCCCTGGGTAGAGTGCCATGGCATCACAGCTCATAGCAACCTCCAACTCCTGGGCTCAAGCGAGTCTCCTGCCTCCGCCTCCCAAG
>CAUYQV010156861.1:0-10315 GCA_963574575.1 Galagoides demidoff | reverse complement strand
GGTGGTGGTTTGGGCTCAGTTCTGTGTTTCTGCTGTCAGATCCGATCATCCCATCAGCGAACGAGGAGCCTCCACAGAGAATTAGACCTTCGCCAATTATGTTTATTCCATTTTAATCAAACTAGATAGGATTGAAAATTTCCATTTATATTTAAATATACATTTTAAGGTAATTTTCTCTCGGTGGTTGATGTGTTTATCCGGTGGTGAGTTCCCAATTTAAAATGCTTCCATCAACTTAAAAATAATCTTCAGTGATTAGCCATTCATTTCTGGTGCTCCGTGGGGAGATGTGGACTCAGCGCCGAAATCATGGGTGTGCAGGGTTGGAAAGAGCCTTGGAGAGCTTACGATCTGGAGGTTTTCGAATGAGAAGAAGTCCTTGGTGGGTCAAGGCCAGCACGGCTTTTAAATGAAGTAGCCTTGGACAGGAGTGTTGGGGCGAATATGTCCCACTCAGGAGAAGGGGACGTCAGTCTGGCCTGGGCTGCTCTTCCGCCACATGGTTTTGGACAAGGTCCTTCCTTCCCTGAGCAGTGGCTTGTCCATCTGAAAAGGGGAACTGTCATAGTGGCCCACCGACAGAGCTGGGATGAAAATTCCAGGGGATCACCTTTGTAGAGGCCTCAGAGGGGCACCTGGCACAGAACGGGGCTAAATGTTAAATATATAGAAGAGATTCAATTAAATGTCAGTGCTGTCCACTGGCTCCTCACTGGCTTTTGGTCAGCAGGTCTGCCCCCTCCAGTGTCTAGCAAGGATTATGAGGCGGCCTCCTCCAGGACTGGTTCCTGCTGCCTAGAGTTACTGGCTGTCCCCCTGCCCTCCCCCACCCCCCAGTCTTCAGATAACCTAAGGGCTGGGAATCCTATACACGGAGCCCATGCTGCCCTCCTGCGTTAGCCCAGCTCTCCCTCGCAGGGCTGCTGAAGGGCATAAGGACATTCCCCACCCCTCCATGCTCAGGTGACGTGAGCATAGCAGGTGAATACGGGGAGGACTTCCTGCTATCAAAAAGTGTATATAGAAGTGCTAGTTTTCTAAAAGGGGGGTTCCAACTCTGGGAGAGAAGAACCTCGTGAACCAAGAGGCACAGAGGTGCTGGGAGCAGTCGTGAGAGCTGCTGAGAAGGCGCCAGCTCTGATAGGGTCCCAGGGAAAAAGTGAGCAGTGACAAGCAGGTGTGATACAGACAGGGATTTGGGGGGGTCTGACCTGGGTCCTAGGAAGGTGTGACACAGACAGGGGTCTTGGGGGGGGTCTGACCTGGGTCCTAGGCAGGTGTAACACAGACAGGGGTCAGGGGGGTCTGACCTGGGTCCCAGGAAGGTGTGACACAGATAGGGGTTCTTGCGGGGGTCTGACCTGGGTCCCAGGGAGGTGTGACACAGACAGGGGTCGGGAGGGGGGTCTGACCTGGGTCCCAGGCATGGGGGGGCATCTGGAGAGAGGGAGATGACAGGGGCCTCAGGGACCAGATTAGGAAAGGTGTCCTCTGTGAGGCCGGGACAGCCCTGCTGGCCTCCGATGTGAGCCTTCCCACAAAGGACTCTGTAAGGCCCCTGAAGAGGACAGCAGGAAGCATTGTGCAGGGGTTGTGAGTTCACAAGTGCTGTCCAGTCTGCAGCCAGGGGGTCACTGTACTTACTGTTCTACTGATTTTATGTCCACGTGTGTTCTTGAACATTACAAGCACGTTCCCATCCTCACAGAGGTAGGGCTCTCTGTTAGGTTAAATTGCACCCACTGTCATCAGAGTTGTCCTCACTATAGACAGAATGGCATTTGTGAGCACCTCCCCAGGACCCAGCAGGCTGCAGTGCACCCTCCTGCCTCACCCCTGGGATGGTGCAGAGCTCAGCATGTGGCCCTCAGTTTTTGTTGAACTGAGTTCCCACAGGGCACGTTCCGGGCTCCTGCATCTCGGGTGTTTCCAGCAAACACACTGAGCAGGATGGGAGAGTCGAGTGTGCTGCTCAGGGCTAACCTGAGGCCAGAGGCTGACCTAACTGCTCTGTGTAAACTAACTCTGCATCTCCACAGCATCTCCATTCCACACATGGGGACACCAAGGCACAACCAGGCCAGATGGACAGACAGATCCTGCTGACCTGGGATCCAAACCCAGGCTGTAGGGCTCTTGGCCCCTGAGGGCTTAGCTGCTCACTGATACTTCACCAAGAATTTGAAGAATCATGATAAATACCTGTGGGAGTTTACAAACATCTGGTCCTAATGAAGAATAATTTTATAATATGAATTATTGTTCCAATTATATCCATTTCTATGTTGGAATTTCGGTAGACATTTCCAATAAGCAAGCCCCTGGGTTTCCAGTCTGTGGGCCGGTGTGCAGGTGCTAACTCAGCATGGTCTGGACTCTCCGTCTTCCTCCTGACATGGGACATCCTCTGGGGTGTCACAGATCAGGGGTTGGGAGAGTCTGCTATCCCCTGGTCACCAGCCTGGCCGCTGGAGGGAGGACCCTCTACCCCAGAATCTGCAGCCAGGCCTCAGCCCCTGGGACCAGCGTGAGTCCCTCACTATGCTGTTGATTAGGAAGCGGTTTCCTTGGCCACCTGCCTCAAAGGGGCAGAAAGGGGCACTTGTGGGCTGATGAGTATATCTGGGGGTCACACGGTGGCTGTGAGAGGGCGTTTGCCAACGTGCTGCAGGGTGCAGCCCCTCCCCTCGCAGGGCCTCCCTCACACTCCCACCACGCGTCTCCCGGGGCTGCACCAACAGTCCTGCCGTGGACCGTTCTGACTCTTCATGCCTGTTGCTTTTGTCTCTTAGTGTAAATGGCTTTTATTTGCACCTGTGCTTGCCCAGTAGCATTCGTACATTAATTAGTAGTTTTATTAGCTTCTCAGAAAGAGAACGAATGTGACTAATGTGGTGGTTGCAGGCGTAACTAAGAGTCTTGGGCTGTAAAGTGGAGATGGTGATTTCAGGATAACCAAGGCCTTCCACAGCCATCTTTGTGCATTTGTGAAATCACCTAGGACCTTGGTTTCTTCATTTATCGTCCCACTTTGGAGGCCAGATTTAATTATGGCCACCTTGGCTAAGACCTCATCATTTTGATCTTGCACATGTCTAGTGTAGATGAATGGAATTTCCCAGCATGCATTTGGGCTATGTAAATGGAGTTTCCCATGATGCACTTGTGACACCCTTAACTTCAGGCCAAGGATGTGGACCCCACCAAGTATGCTACCTTCACTACTTTAGAATTACAACCTTGCAGAATCAGCTGGGCCTGGGCCTACAGGCGTTGGGGGCTGTTTTTGCCTTGTGTCTGTGTCTGACTTGAGACAGTGCCAGTGAGTGCAGCAAGATGAAGGAGACAGGTGCAAGCCCAGCCAGCCACGCTTTGGTGTTTGGTACATGGATGGTTCAGTCCTGGGGTGACAGGATGGTAGCCCATTGCTGGGAGATCAGGACAACTGGGTCACACTGCCCCCTGAGGTCATAAAATCCAGTGCCTTGTGGCTTTGGGCTTTGCTCGGCTGAGGATGAAACCAAGAATTAAACTCAGCTGGGAGATTTTCACAGTGGGACTATCATAAGCTGCTTCTGGAAATAGAGTTCTTCTTCTTGAGCCAACTCATGGTTCTAAATTGCTCCCTCAAAGTAATCTGGATTTCCTCTGTGAAATTTTTACATAATCCCATTAGAGAATAATCATAGTAACCACAATCACTGCCTGTTCCTTTCTTTGGTTAGGCACGGCTCTAAATGCTCGCCTGGGTCTCCCTGCAACCCCATGGGGAAGGGAGTGAGCCAGTGAGGTGCTGTTATGATCCCATCTGCAGATGGGAAAGTTGAGGCACAGAGAGGTTGAGCATCTTTCCCAAGGTCACACAGCTGGATGGGGCGGAGAAATTTCTCCCTGGAGCACCCTTCCTGCACCACCCAGGACATCAGCCCCCAAGGAGAGAACACCTGTGCTTGTGTGCACAAAACCTTAGTGTCACCATGTTTTATCATGTTGCTTCCTGAGTCTGGGAAAGAAATAAGAGAAACATCCATGGATTGGCATGCATCTTCTCAGCAAGAGCAAAAAGATGCTTTTATGGAGGAATTAATTCTGTGGGAATTTCTGTTTATGTGATTGCCTGCACATTTTACAGTCCTTGCACAATACTTTTTCATCAGAGAAATGGATGCTGCCAGCTGCCAGGTATGCAAGACGTGACCGTGGCCAAGCGTCCTTGCCAGCCTGGTCCTTGGTACCCCTTAAGCCCATTCTCTGAGTCTACTTCCTGGAGGCCTCTTTCCCCCACACCTGCAATTCCGAGCTGTGTCTAGGGAAGCTGACGCTCTGAGAGTGACAGTGAAGCAGGCTATATGCATGAAAGAAGCCACCTGGAGTCTTTCTGGCACTGTCCTCCTTCGGCTGAAGCATCAGCTCTCCTGGCTGGGGCTGTGCACTCACCTGTGCAAGGATGTGAATGAGGACAGTGCTGGAACTGGGGCGTTACTTGTCACAGCAGCTTACAGAATGCAAGACGTCCTGGCACATCTAGTTCCTGCCACGATGTGGGCGTAATGCTGGGAAGGGGACTAAGGCAGGGAGCTCTGTACTATGTCAGGGGCAGTCTGACAGGGGATGCTGTGACTGGCCCCATGCTGAGGTGCCTTGTCTTGCCATGGCTCTTATTTGCTGTCCTGATTCCAGGCATCTAATCTAATTCTGGCTCAGGATGGCCCCTGCCACCCCATCTCCAGTACACTTGCTGATAGAGGGCTGTTGTGCCTCACTGGAAAGGGCCTAGGCAACATCCCCAGGGCCCCTCAGCTGCCTTCCCAGAGCACAGCCTCATGGGCTGCAGGCAGCACTGGAAAATCATGGCACAGAAGCCCCCACATGGGTTTGAGTCACAAGAGGGGGTGTGAATGATGACCTTAAATGCAAACGCTAAAGTTCATGGGAGCACCACACAGGGAGTGTGGGAACAGCAAGGATGTGAGGCAGGGCCCAGTGCTCAGGGGGAGTGCAGGGAACAGCAAGGATGTGAGGGAGGGCTCAGTGCTCTGGGGGAGTGTGGGAACAGCAAGGATGTAAGGCAGGGCTCGGTGCTCTGGGGGAGTGTGGGAACAGCAAGGATGTGAGGCAGGGCTCAGTGCTCTGGGGGAGTGTGGGAACAGCAAGGATGTGAGGCAGGGCCCGGTGCTCTGGGGGAGTGAGGGAACAGCAAGGATGTGAGGCAGGGCTCAGTGCTCTGGGACAGTGCAGGGAACAGCAAGGATGTGAGGCAGGGCTCAGTGCTCTGGGGGAGTGAGGGAACAGCGAGGATGTGAGGCAGGGCTCGGTGCTCTGGGGGAGTGCGGGGAACAGCAAGGATATGAGGCAGGGCTTGGCGTTCCGGAAGTCTGCAGGGCCTCCTCAATTTTACAGGGCCCTGTGCACTGCTGCTAACAAACTAATTTTTGGAAAATGAGTTATTGATTGAGAATATAATTTATTGCCAATGCGCAGAACGTGCTGTGTAACCCGGGCCTGATGGATGTTAGTGAAGCGGAAGGAAGGAGTGATGAGAAAGCAGAGGGGGGAGGAGCTGACGAGGCCTGTGGGACCCTCGGGACACAGTGTGACCCCCAAATGCCTGATAAGCCAAGTGAAATCACGTGGCACACTGCAGGAAGCCTGCCCAGTGGGGATTTTCCCTTTGTATCTGCTTCCTCCTGTGTTCCCCAGGGAGTCCTGACCATTTGGGTGTCTCCCTTCTCGGGGGCTTTGGGATGGGGACACGTCATAGCAAGCTGGCTCTGTCTCCAGCAGGCACTGAAGGGTCCGGGGGCCATGGAGGGCATGAGCTGTGGGTTTTGCATTGACATCAGCTGTGTGGCTTTGTGACCCCAGGGAAAGCTGTATGCTTCCAACCCTCAGCCTTCTCATCTGGCAAATGGATTTTCCTTAGATTACAGCAGTAATCAGAGAGCGAGAGAGATCATGGCAGAGCACTTGAGAATCTGGTATTATCCTGAATTTCATAGCCGCTCTTCTGTTTTTCTCCAGGCAATTTTTATCTCACTTACGTTCCTTGTGTAGCAAAAAAAGAGAAAGAAAAGTAGAATGGGGGAAATTTTTTCTAGATTTTTAAGTTCTCACTTCTGTTAGTATGATCAACCATGAAATTATGTTGGTGTCACCAACCTGGTGGCATAATGTGATGGTAGGATCGATGAACACTGTATTTCTAGGTAATAAACTATATCGGTAATCTTGCTGGTTGGGGTGTCACCTTATTATGATTCTGATACATTAAACATTAATTTTTTAAAGTGTTTATTTTTAGAAATCATTATCATAAAGTCTGCTTTCAGTCTGAAGTTATTTAAGTAATTATATTTAGATAATTATAAACTAGTTTGTTTCATAATTTATTTTAATAACTACTTAAGTCATTATAGAATATAATAATCATTTCCCTGTGGGGACATGATGTTTGTCACTGTGTTGGGAAGACAGGTGAGGCCGTCACGCCCTGTAGGATGAGGGTGATTAGTCAGAGGTCAGTAGAACCCACAGTCGGCAAAGGCTGTGTGTATTCTGTAGTTGTGAGTGAATTTATTTAGACAGTCTACATTTGTGATACTAGAATGTGTGCATAAAATGTCTGTTCTGATGATGATTCCCTAACGCTATTAGAATAAAGCTCCTGTTGCCAGTCGTGATCCAAGCCTCCACCCTGTCTGACGCCAGACCAGAAATCAGAAGCACACTTAGTTAGTGTTCCCACTTAGATGGTTCATGATCTTTCTCATTTTCACCTGTTTGTTAAAACAAGGCTGAGAAAGAGTGTTTGACATGCTGAGCATCCCTCATCTGAAATACTTGGAACTGCAAGTGTTTTGAATTTTTTCAGATTTGGGAAGATTTGCATAAATACAACGAGATGTCTTAGAGGTGGGATAAAAGTCTAAATGCAACGTTCACTGTGCTTTATGGGTACCATACATGCTCCCCATGAAGGTAAATTTACACAGTATTTTTAATAATTTGGGTATGAAATGGAGCTTTGGCCATGTTGGCTTTGACCCCCCACAGCCCTCATGAGAGGGGGCCGGGTGGCCCAATGCACCTGCTGCCTGGATGCCTGTCTCTGTCACAGGCTCCCTCTTGAGCTTACTGCCTCCCTCCAAGTAGTGGACTCTGTACTCAGAGCCCACCCAGGGCCCAGCTCGCAGTCACCCCAGGGGTTCTGCCTTTCCTCCTGGCCTCCCTTTGTGTGTGGGGTGGGCACAGCTTCTCCAAGAGGGTGTGTGTCCTACAGATGGACCCCGCCCTTCCTGGGCTGTCAGCACCAGCAGGCCGGTGCTCCTGGTGACCCATCCAGCCTTCCTGCGATTTGCCTCTGCCGACCTTGGGCTACACCAGGTGGGGGGTTCAGCCATTGCCCCGAGCATCCTTGGAACACTGTCTTCACTTTACATTCCTAAACACAGAGCTTCTAGCCAGTTTCCCAGCCTGTGGGCCCTGAGGCTGCACATCTCAGCATCCTGTGTGGCTCCTTGGGGGGCCCGGTACCCTGTGAAACCCCATAGGCCTAGGGAGGGGGCCCTCAGTCAGGGCCAGATCCTGGGCTCTTTGTATCCATCCCGGAATCGCACAGGCTCTGGTGCCCTGTGCAGCCCCTGGGAAGGAGGAGCCCTCTGTAAGCTGAGCCTGCAAGCCCAGGTGTCCTGGCATTGGCAGCTGGCTGTTTTCCCGGGTGGCCCCGGAGGGCTCAGAAGCACTTGACTCCCAAGCCAGGGAAAAAGTGTGCAGGGCAGACTGCAGAGGACGGCCCCCTCTCTCTGCAGCATCGCCAGGGCTCCACTGGGCTGCGGTGGAGGTGTTTCTTTCTTTTCTTTTTTTAAATAAAAGTTCAGTCTGTTAAAAAGTTTCATGGTATGAAACTGAGGCTCATATGAGGCAATTCCACAGAGGAGTCTCTGTGGGAATAATTCACCCCGAATGCAGTTTCATGGAGGATGCAGTTTCCAGAGTCTAACTTTTTCCCTCTTTTTCTCCCACTTTTTGATTTTATTGCTATTTTTTTACATTAGGAGAAATTGAAAACCTACTTAGATTTCACAGCTTCACATTTCAGAAGTAAGTGACACAGCCGATGGTTGGAGCCTCTGATTTGTGCTCCACAGTACGGCTGGTGCTTCCTTGTTAATTACGTGACGTTCTGCTAAGGGAGCGGCAGGGGTAAAAGAATAAATTGCTAAGATTAACATTTTCCTTCCCTTTTCAGGGGAACTACTTATCAGTCACAAAAGGCAATAAAACCAAGTGTGATGAAATTGGATTGTGAGAGAGGGTGCATCTGAGTGTGTGAGAAGCTGCTGGTCTGACTCAGGGGGGTCCTCAGAGGGCAGGAATGGGGCACAGGATTGACAGACCTGGGACAGAGGCCTTGGGCCACGTCAGGCCTCTAGACAGGACCCTAGACAGAGGGCAGGACATCCACTGAGCCCAGGACCTCCTCCACCCTTGTGAAGCCAGGAGGTGGGCGTCTCTCCTGCAGCCAGCCTGCCTCGTCTACCGCAGAGCCGTGAAGGTGCTGATGGGGAACATCCCCTACAGGGGTTGGGGGCTATCACTGCAGGGAATCTGTCCTGGGAAAAACTTTCCCCCACTTGCCACAAGCTACCCGGTTTATTTTGGCCACTAGGGGAGCATGCCAGACAGATGTCCTTCGATGGGATCTAAGCTGGTGTGTGCCTGGCCCAGACCCAGCACCGCAGCTGCCGAGAGTGGGGTCAGCCCTCAGGATGAACTCCCCCTCCCAGCCAGGAAGGGCCCTAACAGGCTCTTTTTAACATTTGGGTTGCATCAAATTGTTATCAACCCTCATTTTTAGCTGTGCTGATGGAGGCTAAGTGGACAAGTGGCCAGAGCTCCCGAGTCTGATCCCATGGTGTTGGCACCAAGACCCACAGTTTCCTAGAGCCCCTAGGTCCCCTGGGACCCTTTCACATCCTTTGATCCAGAATATACCCAGTTTTGGGAACATGGAAAAGAAACAGACTTTCCTCAGCTCAGAGGGAGCAGCCCCTTCCAGGGCCCACTGACCCCCTAGTCCAACAGGTTAGGTACACATCCTGCACTCCTCACCTGTCACTGTTGGGGGTCAACATCCCATCAGCAGCATATGATTGATGGGGAGATGACATCCTTAGTGAATAAAATTCAATAGAGAAGCAGCTGGGGCTCTGCGTCCTCGGTGACAGGCCGAGGGCAGACTCCGTCAAAACATTCCACTCGTGTCTGTGAGGTTCTGGGACCCACTCCTGGGAGGCACACCCTGAGACCAAGTGACCTAATTAAAGTGGCTATATTAAGAGCAGAAGTTGTAATTAACTGTCTCCGATAACGATATCGACTTTATTTTTATCTTTGAGGGATTCAGCGTTCCTCAGCAGAGAAACTCTGTCCTTCTAAGAGCTGGGATGTGACTTGAAAAGACACCCTGCTCCCCTGGGCCACCTTCCTGGGTGTCCAGGGAGCCCCATGTAAGGCTGTGACGGAGAAGCCCCACAGAGTCCCAGAGGGGCCGAAATCCGGGAGCCCTGGTGGGTTAGAGATCGTTGGAGGCAGAATTGCCCCTCCAGCTGCTTCTCAGGTTGCCACCTGTCTTAGCCTGTTCCTCCCAGCCTGTACCTCAGACCAGGCAATTTATAAAGAACAGAACTTAGTTTCGTATGAGTCTGGAGAATGGGAAGTCCCACATCAAGGCAGCAGCATGGTCAGCGTCTGGTGGGGGCCACTCTTAGCCCTTCGGTGGTGACTCACATGGAGGGGCCTCATTAGCTCCCTCCAGTCATTTGACAAGGTCAGGAATCTCGCTCACAAGGCCCCACTCTTATCACTTATGATCTTCCTAACAGCCATGCCTCTGAATGCCATCAGGATGTTGGGGAACACACAAGTCAAACCACAGCATGGCCCACCACACTGACAGTCCCCTGCGTGGCCGTGGACTGTGTGTTCAACTCAAACCACAGCATGGCCCACCACACTGACAGTCCCCTAGGTGGCCATGGACTGTGTGTTCAACTCAAACCACAGCGTGGCCCACCACACTGACAGTCCCCTCCATGTCTGTGGACTGTGTGTTCAACTCAAACCACAGCGTGGCCCACCACACTGACAGTCCCCTGTGTAGCCGTGACTGTGTGTTCAACTCAAACCACAGCATGGCCTACCACACTGACAGTCCCCTAGGTGGCTGTGGACTGTGTGTTGAGGACAATCCCCAGCCTGTCCACCCAGAAATCCATACCAGAAGGTGGCCCTGGAAGGTGTGTACAAGTCG
>CAUYQV010156860.1:0-15194 GCA_963574575.1 Galagoides demidoff | reverse complement strand
ATGGCTGCAACCAAAAAATGGCCGGGCGTTGTGGCGGGCACCTGTGGTCCCAGCTACTTGGGAGGCAGAGGCAGGAGACTCGCTTGAGCCCAGGAGTTGGAGGTTGCTATGAGCTGTGAGTCCATGGCACTCTACCCAGGTGGATAGCTTGAGGCTCTATCTCAAAAAAAAAAAAAATAATAATAATTTGTCATAATTGATGGCCTAATGAGCTGCTTTTTTTTTTTTAGTTCCTCTAAGAGACACTGGACCATGTGGTTACAGAGGCCACCCCAGGAATGTTAGTTTGGTAATTCCAACTGAGGTCTTCTCTGGGGATGGCCCTAGCGTCCTCTAGCAGGGTTTGGTCTGTCCTCCATAGATCTTTATTATGAACCTGGGCCTGGGTCTAGAACTGTTCTCTCTCCTTGAAATTAGAGTGGAGATGAGAATGATATATAAATCATACCAGGTCAGATCATATGATTGGGTCAGATATCTAAATTCTTTTTTTTTTTTTTTGAGACGGAGCCTCAAGCTATCCCCCTGGGCAGAGTGCCGTGGCATCACAGCTCACAGCAATCTCCAACTCCTGGGCTCAAGAGAGTCTCCCGCCTCCGCCTCCCAAGTAGCTGGGACCACAGGCGCCCGCCACAACGCCCGGCCATTTTTTGGTTGCAGCCATCATTGTTGTTTGGCGGGCCCGGACTGGATTCAAACCCACCACCTTAGGTGTATGTGGCTGGTGCCTTAGCCACCTGAGCCACAGGTGCCTAGCCTTTCTTCCTAACATTGATAGCTTTTGCAATCATCTGTTGCAACATTTTATTCCTGCAGTAATAAGTATACATTTATTTCTCAAAAGACAAATGAGTTTGAACATGGAGTTCTGTTCCAAGTCACATGTAGTGTTTACCTCCGTTTGAAAATGAGGACTCCTATGTTAACAATAAATTCAAATATTATGCCTTGTTCATATTACTGAAGGTTTTATGCTTATTGGACATGCTGGTAAACCATGCATTTATGAAATCATCGAGCACACACAAGTTCAGGGCATGAGAAATAACACCAAAGTAGGTATTTGGATAAATCCTTCCAAAGAGTAAGGCTGAGGCTGAATATTGAGACCAAAGTCAAAATTGGGTTTTTCCAGCCAGGGTGAGGTGGCTCGTGCCTGTAATCCTAGAACTCTGGAATGCCAAGGCAAGAGCATCTCTTGAGCTCAGGAGTTCTAGACCAGCCTGAGCAAGAGGGAGACCCTGTGTCTACTAAAACTAGGAAAATTGGCCTGACATTGTGGTGGGTACCTGTAGTCCCAGCTGCTTGGGAGGCTGAGGCAAGAGTTTTCACTTCAACCCAGGAGTTTGAGGTTGCTGTGAGCTATGATGATGCCACTTCACTCTAGCCAAATCATACAGAGCAAGACCCTGTCTCAAAAGAAACATACATTCATTTGTTTATTTATTCATATAACAAATATCTATCAACTACCTACTATGTGCCAGGCACCATATTAGTCTCTAGGTAAATAAAGCAAACAGGGACTTTGCAAGTATGGCGGCTATAACCCGTTAGAATATTCCAAGTAGAGAGAACGCACATGCATTGGCCTTGCAGGGGTGGGGCTTGTTCAAGAAACTGAAAGAATAGCCATGTGGCTAAAGCCTGGTTGGTGTGCAAGGGAAGGGAGCTACACGATGAGATTTGAGGTGCAGGAGGTAGACCACACAATACTTCGATGTTTGGACTTAACTCAAATTCTGGAACAAATTCCTCATTAAAGTAGAGGAGCACTCGCCTTTCTCCAGGCACTTCTGTTTGCTGATAGCTTCCGCTTCCTCAAATTTTGGTTTTACCCCCCTCTTCCTCCCATCACCCACTCCACTGTTCAGCCTTGACTTTTACCAAGGCATCTTTTCACGTTCAACTTCAATTATAAACTGCTTTATTCTCGCTGTATTTCCCAATTCAGATTCTTGGGACACAGTTTACAAGCGCCAAGATGTGGAAACAACCCAAATGCCCATCAACCCATGAGTAGATTAACAAACTGTGTATATGTATACCATGGAGTTCTATTTAGCTGTAAAAGATGGAGACTTTACATCTTTTGTATTAACGTGGATGAAGTGAAGAACATTCTTCTTACTAGAGTATCACAAGAATCAAAAAGCAAATATCCAATGTACTCAATACTAATACAAAGCTAGTAAAAAAACTAATACACACCTACACAAGAGAAAAACTCAGTTCAAGTTGGGGGATGGGGAGGGAAGGGAAAGAGGGGGTCTGGGGAAGAAGGAGGGGGATTGGTGAGCTCCCACCTAAAGGGCACAATGTAAGGGTATATGGAACACCTCCTGGGGGCAGGATACTACAACGGGGACCTTACCTAATGCAAACATTGTAACCTAATCATTGTACCCTCATATTAATCTGAAATTTTTTTAAAAAGAAAGAAATGAAAAAAAATTCTTGAGGCAGACTCCGATTGATCCAGTTCATCATTTTGTACCAACCCATTCCATAGGTCAAGGGTCAGCCTATAGGATTAACTTGGCTTGGGAAAGTGCTCATCGCTTGCCTGGTAACTGGGCATGATGGAGAGGGAGCTCCTGGTATGACTTCATCTGACTGCATATGTCTTTACTTCAGCCAAGGCTATGAGCAGGGCTAGAAGGGTATGAATGGACGCAACATGCACAGTGTGCTGTGCATTCACATTTCCATGCATTCTTCAATAAACTTCTCTGAGGAGAAATATGTCTGCTCCTCTCTCCATGTAATGCAGAACCTCTAGGCTTACAGGAAAGTGAACATCATCAAAATGTGAGATGTGGGCCCTTTTGGTAAAATTTCTGGAAAAGGGGACAGTCCCCTCATCCTTTCATGAGGCCCTGCTAACCTGTTAATGAGAGCTTGACATTCATTGGGCCCTATTCGACTCAATGCTCCTTCCTTATAATCAATATTTTGCAATGCCCCCTTTCAGTCCTAAAATAAAATTCATAAGTATTGTAACCTATCTCATATAATTTCAAGAAAAAGAAAATCAAGTCCTAAGTAGATTACTTTAAATGGAGGTTAAAGCATTTTACAATATATATCTTGATGCATAAATACACTAAAGGCCTACTAAGGTAAATCTCATACCTATAAATAGCATGAGTATATCAGCCATCAACGCAGACTCAAATAGGTGTGCTATGTGGCAATTCAGATACTACCATAGTGTTACTTGCTATTTGTGTGCTGATTTTCCAAAATTGTGAACAGCTTGGGTAAAGTTCCAACCAAAGCAGAGTGTAATCATCCCTTGATTCACACAGTGCTTTCATTCCAGGAAAATTCAGCTGGTAAAAAACACTTGCATAATAGCCTTAATTCTGGGTTCAGAAAATTATAAATGGTTTTCTCAACTACATAAATGGCTGGTAGGCTATTTGAATTTTGTCTTTTCCAGGACAGTCACACTGCATTTCACCTACCTAACTTGCCTGGGCCCAAGCCCACTGAATTCCAGTAGGAGACCCATGAATTTTGACAATCAAAAATGTCCCAGTAAATTCTCTAGCACTCTGGGAAGACAAGGGGGGTGGATTGCCTGAGCTCAGGTTCGAGACCAGCCTGAGCCAGACTGAAACCTTGTCTCTAAAAAAAATAGCTGGGCATTGTGGCAGGTGCTTGAGGTCCCAGCAACTTGGGAGGCTGAGGCAAGAGGGTGAAGGTTAGTGCCCATCGACCCATGAATGGATTAACAAATTGTGGTATATGTACACTATGGAATACTACACAGCTGTAAAAAAAAGATGAAAAAAAGATGGAGACTTCACATCTTTTATGTTTACCTGGATGGAGCTGGAACATATTCTTCTTAGTAAAGTATTTCAAGAATGGGGGGAAAAGTATCCAATGTACTCAGTACTACTATAAAATCAATATATAACCACCTACACACTCATACAAATGGCAAAACATAACTATAGTCCAGAAATTAGAAGGGAAGAGGAGAAAGAGGGGAGGAGAGGGAAGGGTATGGGAGGAGGGAGGGTATTTGGAGGGACCTCACCTAATGTGCATGATACAATGGTACAGTTCAAAACTATTAAGAAATGAGTATAATTGTGATGGATGTTTAACTTAGTTCAATGTAAACATTTCATATTGTGTATCAAAGCAGTACCCTGAACCCCATAAATGCATCGCTGTACAAAGTTATGATTTAATAAAAAATAATTAACTTTTCAAAAAAAATTTAAAAATTAAAAAAAAAAAGAGGTTGGAGGTTGCTGTGAGCGATGGCACCACAGCATCCTATCAATGGCTTACCAAGACAGATTGTCTCAAAAAAAAAAAAAAAAAAAAAGCCCCAGTAAATTCTCAAAATAACCCCTAGAGGGCAGTATTTTCCCTTGAGAATTATTGATTTAGACCAGTGGTTCTCAGTCTTCCTAATGCCCCACAGGAGCAAGGAAAGTAATTTTATGATTGGGGGTCACCACAACACGAGGAACTATATTAAAGGGTGGCGGCATTAGGAAGGTTGAGAACCACTGATCCTAATAAATCTAACAGTTGTCCGTCTGGCTTTATTGTCTACTGAGTGAGACACACGGAGTTGTATTGTAAGCGCAAATAATTCAGCCAAATTCAACTGCATGTGCTCGGGGAAAGAAGAGAGAAAAGAAAACAATATTTGTTGCTTTTTTCCCCCCTTTAAAATTCAACTTAGTTTTGCCTCTTTACATACTCCTTTGTGTCTGGCTTCTTTGACATAACAATGATTTAGAGATTTAATGTATGGGTATGTATCTGTAAATTGTTGTTGTCGTTTGAGTAATATTGTATTGTATGGATATAACTCAATTTATCCATTTACCTGTTGGACATTTGGGTTGTTTCCACTTATGGGCTACTATGAATAAGCTGCTATAAACATTGGTAGAGCAGTCCTTGTATAGACATATGTCTATCTCATTTTATAAGTGACTCTGCACTTGTTTTTACAATTGCAGAGTGGCTGTCCATGTTAGATTCCCACCAGAAATGTATCAGCATTCCAGTAGCTCCATATCCTCACTCATCTTGCTATGGCCGGTCTTCTTTATTTTAATTATTCTGGTAGGTGTGTATGGTAGCTCATTTTGGTTTTAATTTGTGTTTCTCTCATTAATAAGTATATTGAACCTCTTTTCATGAACTTATAGACCACTTACATAGCTTCATTTGTAAAATGTCTAAACTGTTTGCCTGCTCGTATTAGACTGTTTGCCTTTTTCTTATTGATTTGTAGGAATTCTTTATATATTGTTGATATGAGTCTTTTGTCAGATATATGGTTTGCAAATGCGAGCACTAACAGTCCAAATAAACCAGAGGAATCCCTTCTTGAGCTAGCACCTGAGTGAGTGGGAGATGAGAATTGTGTTATTTCCTATGCAGGAAAAGCAGCTGGCAGTGAAGCCATCACAATGCATTGTGTCACTTATAAGAATTTCACAAAATTGGTCCCTAAACATAACCAGCCACTTCCTTTAGTGCATCACCAGAGAAATATGATGCATTCCATTGATGGAGGAAAACTCACTGTGGATGTCAGTCTCCAAAAAGCACCTTCATGAGCAGTTTTTTTGGGGGTGATTTGAGCCATATATGATTGCTGGCTCTCAGACTTACAACTAGCCCTAGCATAATAAGCAATTCCACTGAACGCTCCACCATTGCAAATCCGGATGGAGAAGAAAGTGGGCACCCAATCTCGCCCTGAACCCAATCAGGCACCCAATCTCACCCTGAGCCCCCTACAATATCCATTTTTATAACCTCTTTTTCATTTCCTTCCTTGCAAGCCCAAAGTTATCTACCTGCTCAGCAGAATGAGAAACCTCTCTCATAGAAGAATCTCTGATATATGTGAAATGCTTTAAATATGTATGAGGATATGTACCAAAATGCTATCAGAGATTATCAAAAAGTGGTGAATATTTTGAGGCTTAGCTCTACTTTCTTATTTTCCCACAATGTGGTTTAAACATATTACTCAAGTCATAAAAAATGGATGTTTTTTTGAGAAATTTCAGGAGGAATTTTAGTGCAAAAAAAAAAATCTTGTTTTGGAAGACTATCTAAGCACATATGGAAATATTTATGATGTATTGACAAGTGGAAAAAATAAGACACAAAATATCTATGGTTTGATTCCATTTTATTTTTGTCACATTTTACATTTTTTTTTTAATTTCTGGGTATTTCTGTGCCTGGAAAATACTGGTGATTTTAGTTTTCTTATTTGTGGGTCTCTGCTTTGTAAGTTTTTCCAGCGAACATGTCTTGCCTTTATAATTAGAAAAAAAATCTTAGATTAAAAGTAGAAATAAGAGCGTCTCTGGGAGACAAAATGGAGTAGAGAATTAGAGTAGACTTCCAGCTTCACCTTTAGTAGGTGTATGAGCTGGGCAACTCGCTTAAGCAAAGTCTCAGCTGCCTTATAGAAAAGTCAGGGATAATAACGTACGACTGTGAGAACTCAGTGAGATGATATTTGCAAAACAGTTGATACTTAACAAAGGGTAACTGACATCACCACTATCTCGGCCATTCCATGATTCCTTGAGTAGTATCTGTGCACTGAAATACTGCTGCTGAGCACCTACCAAGAGCAAAAATTCTTTACCTTGCTCCTCCCTCCCCCACCTCCTGGCCCACTTTGCACATCTCCAGGGTCAGGGGGCTCCCTTTTCTCCCAAAACTTCCCCTTCACACTGGCCTGTCCTACCAGTTTGTGGCTATCATTCAATCTTGAAAACAGTTAGTCCAAATATTTAAATCCAAGGCCTGGCTCTGTCCCTTGGGAGCTGTATGACCTTGGACAAGTCCCTTTGCCTCTCTGGGGCTTGTGAGCCTCATCTGTGAGGTATGTTGATTTGCATTTCTCTGATGAGTAGGGTCGATGAGCATTTTCTCATGCGTTTGTTGGCCATTCGTCTGTCTTCTTCAGAGAAGTTTCTATTCAAGTCTCTTGCCCGCTTATAAATGGGACTGTCTGTTCTTTTCTTATTGATTCATCCGAGTTCTCTGTAGAGTCTAGTTATCAGTCCTTTGTCAGGTTCACAGCACGCAAATAGCTTCTCCCACCCTGAAGATGTTTGTCTGTTTGCTTTGGTTCTTGCACCCTCGGCTGTGTGATGTGAGGTATTTTGAGCAATCTTTCACCCTAGAATTACCTTGTCTCTTTGGCTTTGGAGGTGCATCTTGATGGCTTAGGAAGTTGGATATGTGCTTAGCTGAGGGTCTGTTCAAACACCAGGAGGACACGGCTGCGCATGTGTGAGTTTTAAGTTTCAGGGAACTATCTCGTGTGTTGCTCTTGGCTTCAGCCCTCAGAACGCCAATGGCTGCCTCTGATATGATGCACTGAGAGAAACACAGCATCCCTTCTGTCCTATTCCTGCCAAAAACCCAGAAGCTAAATCCAATCATAACAAAACATCAGACAAACCCAAACTCAGGGACATTCCACAAAATAACTGGCCCGGACTCTTCAAAAGCGTCGGTGTCATGAAAAACCGAGGAACTGCTCTAGATTAAGGGAGATCAAAGAAACGTGATGACTGAATAATTCATGATCAGGGATGTTCTTTTGCTCTAAAGGACTTCATTGGAAGAGCTGGTGAAATCTGAGTAAGTTCTCAAGATTAGACGGTAGAATTTTGTCAATGTTAATGTCCTGATTTTATACTCACATTGAATGTGGTTACATAAGAAAAATGCCTCTGTTTTTAGGAAACAACCTATTGAAATTTTTCGGTGCATAGGAGCATCACGTCTAAAATTTACTTTCAGGCTCGGCGCCTGTGGTGGCTCAAGTGGCTAAAGTTCCAGCCACATACACCTGAGCTAGCGGGTTCGAATCCAGCCTGGGCTCACCAAACAACAATGGCGGCTGCAACCAAAAAATATAGCCGGGCATTGTGGCAGGTACCTATGATCCCAGTCACTTGGGAGGCAGAGGCAGGAGACTCACTTGAGCCCAGGAGTTGGAGGTTGCTGTGAGCTATTAGGCCACAGCATTCTACCCAGGGTGACAGCTTGAGGCTCTGTCTCAAAAAAACAAAATAAAATAAAATTTACTTTCAAACACTTCAGAAAAGATGTATACCAGCCTGAGCAAGAGAGAGAAAAATTAGCCGGACATCATGGAGGGTGCCTGTAGTCCCAGCTACTCAGGAGACTGAGGCAGGAGGATTGCTTAAACCCAGGAGTCTGAGGTTGCTAGGTGAGCTAGGACAATGCCACAGCACTCTAGCCTGGGCAACACAGTAAGACTGTGTCTCAAAAGGAAGAAAAAATGTATATTGTATTTTTTAATATATTTAGAAAGGCCTGGGCAACAGAATAAGACTTTGTCTCAAAAAGAAGAAAAGATGCATATTATATTTTTTTAATATATTTAGAGAGGCAGAGAGAAGATAAAGGTGGTAAAATGTTAATATTTGGCAAAAGCTGGGTGAAAGGTCTGTAGGAATTCTTTCTACTATTCTTGCAGCTTTTCTGTAAGAAAGGGACATTATGTGGAGAGAGTTAAGATAGCCAGTGTTGTGGCTTTTGCTCAGAAGTGACAATTATCACTGCTTTCATTTACTTACGCATTCACGAAGCATTAGATAAATTCATCTGATCCTGGTTACCCCATTAGGGGCTATCATGATGCCATTTTGCAGAGAAGCACCCTGACGATCAGACTTGGGAAGTGACTTGCCCAGGGTCATGCAGGGTATGGCCTGCACATGGCAGGGTGGGAGTATAAACTTGAGCCTATTTCACCTGCCCCTCTACTCCCAGAGGTCATTACCATCCTCATGGCAATGTCACAAAGCCACTTACATACACTTCATCTGAGGCTGTGCAAAGTCAAAATAGCTGCCTCATTCTTTCTAAAACAACTGCAAGGGAGGGGTCAGAGTATAGAACTAAATTGAGTTCAGTTCAATTTAAAACTCGGTCTAATTCGACGATTTGTTCTCTTGCGATTTCTTAAATTCAGAGAGGTTTAGTCTCTTGGGCATAGTTGCTCAGTTTTTTGGGTTCTCTCCTCCCCCTGCTGCCTCCAAATATGAAGACTGGGGTAAAGGGGAGGAGATATGATGGCTGGTGCTGGATGGCATCTGCTGGGGCCTCGGTGGCTTGGGCCTGTCACTGAGAACGCGCACTTGCTCTTCCAGCTACACCCTGCAGCTGCAGAACAGGTCTGGTCTCCCTCATTGAGGTCGAGTGGGGACACCAGGCCAATATCACCTCCCATCAGCTCGTGTGGCTCTATTGAGCTCTCTACGGTTCTTATCTGCCCACCCTCTTTCTAGGACAGTGGTTCTCAACCTTCCTAATGCCTCAGCCCTTTAATACAGATCCTGTGGGTTGTGACCGCTGTCTAGGCCCTAGCGCTCCACTCCCACCTCCTCCCCGCCTTGACTCTCAGTTCTCCATCTAGACCACACTGGACCTGAGGCACACAGGGAAGCAGGACTAATGTCCAGGTGGTGCAAATTTGAGATTAAAGTAACTCAGTGCGTCCATTCATGATGGTAAGCAGCTGCTGCCCAAGCCCCTCCCATCCCCCTCCTCCAAACCAACAGCCTCTGGAGTGTCCCCAGGTCTCTCTCATGACAGAAACTGAAGGGTCACTGCCTGGGCAGCAGGTAGTCTCGAAGACTGCTCCGCCCACCTAGTATTTTAAATGTCACTGCCTCTTTCTCAGCCTGACCACACAGGATCCACTCTCTCACTTGGGCTGAGCCGAGGCTACCCAGAACAGCTGTCCTCTCTGAAGGTCTCAAAGGGCAGTGGACCAGAGTCTCTCTGTCCCTGGTATTCCCTTCAATTTACCCAACACTCCTTTCCCTTTCTGGGCTCAGTCTCAAGCAGAATAGGCAGGAGATGTAAGGGGTCTTCCCCAACTCCCATTCTCCCAAGCTCAAGTCTGCCAGAGAAGCCGGAAACACTTCATTTTTTCTTCCCCAGTCTTCGCTTCTGGAGTGGCTGCAGGACACAGTCCAGGCCCATGAGATGTAAGCAGAAGCCTACTGAGGAGGTCCCAGGGAAAGTTTGGGCTTTCTGGATAAAAGGGAGAGGCACAGCCCATACCAACCCTGCCCTGCTCTTCCTGCTTTAAACAAGGACACAAGACCTGAAATTTTGGCAGCCATATTGAGACCCAAGAGGTTCCCAGAAATGCTTGCCTGACATGGTGGCTGCTACCTCCACAGTTCTTTTAATTGGAGAAAAATAATTCCTTGCAAATTCAGTTTCCTGTTTTTTCAACCAAAAGTGATCCTACCTGACCCAGAGTGATTAATCTGCTTGTCTACTGACCTCCTCTACTCTGCTCACATTCTCTCCCTGTTTTCCTGTCACCCATAGATCCTTTAGCCTCTACCATTTCTTCCCACTTAGATGAAAACTGCTTTCATAAAATTCTTACTGTCGGGTGGCATCTGTGGCTCAGGGAGTAGGAAGCCAGCCCCATATGCCGAGGGTGATGGGTTCAAGCCCCAGCCCTGGCCAAATGGCAACAAAAAATAAATAAATAAACCCTAAAAAAAAGAAAAAAATTCTTACTGTTCTGTCCACCTAGGCAGACTCTTGAAATGCTAAAGTAGGAGATAAAGGCTTGGCACCTGTGGCTCTATCGGCTAAGGCGCCAGCCATGTACACCTAAGGTGCCAGCCATGTACACCTAAGGTGGCAGGTTTGAATCCCCAGCCCGGGCCGCCAAACAACAATATGGCTGCAACCAAAAAATGGCCGGGCGTTGTGGTGGGTGCCTGTGGTCCCAGCTATTTGGGAGGTGGAGGCAGGAGACTCGCTTGAGCCCAGGAGTTGGAGGTTGCTATGAGCTGTGATGCCATGGGCACTCTACCCAGGGGGATAGCTTGAGGCTCCGTCTCAAAAAAAAAAGTGTTTGTCCAGAGCTCCACATGTCCCAGCACCCCGCCCGTAGTGATCAATGGCAACTGATTGGAAGAGTAGATTCTGGGGAATGAAGGCTCAGAGGTGTGAGGGAGTGGTGTGGGCAGGCAGCGAGGGGGGCGGCAGGTGCTGCCTAACACGGGTGGGCAGGCTGTACCGTCCTGTGCTACTGTTACTGTTAGGGGGCTCTAGGAGGGGCGGTGAGCCAGCCTCAGCCCGCCCTGGCTCCTATGCCAAATGCAACCAGAGGGAGTGACTGCCGCTTTGTGGGCCCACAGGGGAGAACGTGAAGGCATTCTTCAGCCGTGTGGCCGCCCTGGCCTTCGAGCAGTCGGTGCTGCAGGACCTGGAAAGGCGGAGCAGCGCCCAGCTGCAGGTCGGCGATGGAAACCTCATCCGTGCGTATGGGCATGGCCAAGGGGGGTAGGGACATCCACCATCCTCCTGTCACCTCAGACCCTGCCATTTCCTCAACTTGCGACCCTCTGCTGTCCTTGGACACCCTGTCTTGACTGTCACCCTGGCCTCAGGCTTACAGCCTCCCTGACCCCACCTGCAGTCTCAGTCTCCTTCCCTGTCCCTCCCTGTCCTCCTGACAGCTGAGGATGTGGCCTCCTTCTGGCTCTTCCAGTCTGTGCCTTTGCCCACTCTGGTCTACCACCTGAAATGTCCCCTGGGCTTTGCCCGTGCCAGGCCTAGGAGCTCAAGTCGATCACTCTGACTGTCAGGGTCAGAGTGGCCCCTGCCCAGCATCAGCTGCAGGGTGCTCAGTTAATGCCATTCTCCTTGCAGGAATGGAAGGAAGTCCACCCGAGAGCCAAGACAGCAAGCAGCCCTCCAGCCTGGGCTGCTGTTAGCTGGCACCTGTGTCAGAGGCCTCCACACCCTGCACCTGTGGAAAGGTGACATGGAACCTGAGCTCTGCAGCGTATCTACCCTCAAGGTGTGGAGGGCCTGTCTTCTGTGCAGAACTCCAGGGCTCAGCCACTTCTCTTTGGCAGGTCAGGAGCCAGGAAAGGTCTCCATTGGCTGCCCAAGTACCCCACACTGCCTGGCTGCTGGGGACACTACAGTGATTTCCTGAAAGGCTAGTCCCACTTACAGGGTCATCAGACAGTCTCCCTTGGCTTTCAGAGGCCTCAGGACTGCAAACCAGGGACAAGCCTACCCCAGACCACACCCCTCACCCAGGGCCTGCACCAACAGCTGACCCTGGTCCTCTTCCCCAGCGATGTGGCCTCAGAAGCCTTCTTATCACCATGTCCCAGGCAACCTGGACTTGTCAAATTCAGCACTTCAGCACCTGAAGGAGTACCCACCTGCCATGTCCCCAGGAGTTTTGTTTTCTGCAGAAAGCTTATAGTTCTGCACCTCAGAGCTCTACACCTCACTGTCCACTGTCACTCTGCCATAGGCTCCAGGAGTCCCCAGACAGACCTGCCACAGGGCTCTCTCTGGCAGGAGATGGGCTGGCCTCCTAGGCAGCAGGACTGGGTAGGCAGACCAAGCTGTTCACACCTCTCTGGCCTATCTGGACAATGAACTTACCTGACCAGTTACAGTAGGGCGGCTGCACAACCACCCTGGGGTAACTTGCTCTGCAGCCCTGAGCGTGACACTGCCCTGCTCTGGCCTTCATGCCAGGTCTGTGCCCACTGCTGCCTCTCTATCCATCTGTCCCACGGGCCTGCATGTCTCTTAGGCCCTGTGCGATGGTGTCCACATGTCTTTGGAAGGCTTTGGAGCCCTCCACAGTCCAGCACGTTCTCTTCCTCTTGCAAACCCAGGGCAGGCAGGAGTACCCCACACCCACACACTCTCCAGCTCTAGCCCAGAGCACTTCCATGGGTCTCACCCCTGGAAACCAGCCCCTGGTCCTGTCACCTTGACTGTGCCCGCTCTGTACCCACTTTGTGCCCATCACCCCCATCATTTTCCCGTAGATGGTGAGCATTTGCAGGTTCCTAGAGCCCGGCACACTGCAGGTGTCCCGTGCGCGTTCATTGACTCACAGAGATTGCCAAATATCAGTTAGGGGAAAACACTGGCATCTTTTCCTATTCATTCCCTTCTTACTGTATTTTTAGCTTTGTTTTTTTACATATATAAACACTTTATGCAAATCACTTTTAAAGGTGTTATGTGCTTAGTGTAAAACAAAAGAAGATGGTACAAAGTGTGTAAAATACAGTGGACCCACCGCCCCCGGTGTTACTGGCACGTTTGTTGTTCCACGGGGTGACATCGTGTGAGGCACAGTGCCTGGCAGTCGGCTGCACTGGGCCCTGTCTCTGGGCACCTGCTCAGCCTGCACGTTTCTTGAGCAGCCACCTGTTTTCCTTCATGTAGATGGAAGGTCACCGTCATCTGACCTGCCCTATATGTGGGTGAACTAGCTTGTGTCCAGCTTTCAGCTTTTACCAAGGGTGCCGCAGTGGCCATCCTTGAAGTTAGAGCTGTACACACTCAGGATTCCAGAAAGAGGCCTTGCTGGGCCCTTCTCTGGACTGCAGCTCCAGCCTCGTCCACTAGACGCAGCCCGGGGAGGTACAGAGGGTACTGGGGGTGTATTAGGGAGGAACTGGCCTAATAGCTTCACAGATTAGGACAGCCCGGCCACTGGGAGTGGGCAGGGCTGGTGCTCTCCACAGTTCCCCTCCTTACCCCTTCAGGCCCAAGGATGTGGTGGGAGGGGATATGTGGTCCTGCTGTGACCAGCCCTGAGCTAGAACTGCACTGTCATCTGCACGCCCACACCTCTGTACATGGTCCTTTCTGGAACTCTCCACACCTCTGTACCTGGTCCTTTCCGGAACTCTCCCCCGGGTTGCCCACAAGAGACACCAGCTGGTTCCTGCAGGCCTGATAGGCACACTAATGGCCTCCCTGGTTTCAATCTTCGGCCTGGGAGGACAGGAGCTCTCCAGGGAAACACAAGGGCTGCACTGTCCCCCTGTGCTGAGTTGACATAGCATCTTTTCTGTCAGAATTGCTTCAGTATGGTTCCCATACCCTCACTCTGATACGAGGAGTTAACAGAGATGTTTCCTCCATTGTCAACACCTGGCAGGAAATTTCTAGGCAGAAAGTTGGGCAGATTGGTCTGGTCCTATGGGCCTAAACAAGCAGACTCCTGCAGCCAGGGCACAGCAAGTTACCACAGTGACCACGGCCAAGTGCTTAAGAAACATCTTTTCCTCTTCCCCGAGTCCCCGGCCCCTTCCCTGCTCTCTGTCCACCTGTGTGTTTATACTTCCTTCACTTTTACCTTACCTCTTCCTTCACTTGTCTTTCTCTTCTGCTGGAGACATGCCCATAAATTCCTGGCCTGCCCTAGTAACCCTCTCTGCCTGTAGGCCCCTGTGCCCCAGCCTTCATCCCTGGTCACAAGGGGGTCTCTGCAGGTGCCAGGTTCTCTGCCTGGAATGCCCTACCCTACTTCTGTGCCCCAAAGCTGGATGCCCTTCTCCAGATGGCCTTTGTGGACACCCCCACGATTGTCAGAGCCCTTATCACTCTGGGTGTGATTGCCCATGTCCACACTTTGTGCCCCACCTTTCGGCGGGACCCCAAGGACCAGAGTGATGACCTTGTTACCTCTGCTACCTCCCTAGCACCTCCAGGAGGAAGGCCCCACAGTAGGGGCTCAGTAGGTGTCTGAGAAGGGCAGGGACACAGGAAGGTTGCTGGAGCCAGACATGCTCCCAGCAGACACAAAGCACTCTGATCCAAGGGGCCCACTGCTCGAACGGTAGACCCACCTAGGGAACGGTCCCGTGCTTAGTTCTCCTGGTGGCCAGAGACAGTTGTGCCTCATCACTCTATCACACACTCCGGAAGTCCTATCTGACCCCAAGACCCTCACAAGGCATCAGCCAGTAAAGGCTGTTTGGGGCCCAAGAGTTTGTTCTGGTCTTGGAAGGAACTTTATAGGAGCCAGCAACAGAAAAATCCCAGGGCAAAGCTGGGCAGGTCTACAGAAGGACCCTCACACCAGGTAGAGAAGGTCTGGTCATAGGAAAGAATCAGAGCTGGGAAGTAGAGGGCAGGAGTGAGTATTTGCGTTATTTCATGCTGCATAATAGGAATTTCATATCTTAAAGTAGCAACCATTTATCATCTCTCATGAGCTTATGATTTGACTGTTCTGTTCCATGATTAGTGGCTGGGGTACTGGGATGACTGTCCCAGGGTCCAAAATGGCTCAAGTCACATGATTGGTAGTTGGTGCTGGCCTCAATCTGGCT